>JAUKWC010045799.1:0-10410 GCA_032356245.1 Endocladia muricata | reverse complement strand
GGCCTCGCCTGCGCCGCCCCACACCTGCGTATTCGCCTCCCCCTCCTCCCCCCCCCCTCCCCCCCCCTATTCATTCCCACACACATCATCGCCTGCCAACACAATGCGTGCCCGCTCTGCATCAGTGCCCCCACGTTGCCTACAAACGCATCTACCTCCCCCATGCCCCCCGGCCTCTTTTCAGGCAAGCCATTACAGCTCACCAGAGAGACCAGATGAGCACCAATATGCGTGTACACTCCACCACATGGCAGATGATAAGAGAGAGTACTATTCCCCCAACTTCTCGAGAGCGGACTTGTGAAGAGGCCTTACTTCGTGTGTGCACCCAATTCGCCCCTCTGGGGACGGGGGTTGCAGTGTTTTCCTACCGCTGCGGTGTTCTCGAGTGGTGCGCGCACTTAGCATATACTGCCAGTGCATCAGCAACCTGCCTTTCTTTCCCCGTGTACTTGCGCTTTTATGCCTGTCCGCAAACCACGAACCTGAACGCAAGGCGTCACCGCCGACGGGCGGAATACAAGAGGGGAAGTGTGATGGAAAGAGGTTGATGGTTGTACATAGAAGCACTCGCTAAAAACCACTTGTAACAAACTTTGATGAACGTCTGCTGTGCAATCCGCGCAATCTTTTCGTCGTTTTGTTGGTGATGAGGTGTTGGGAGATTTGGAATAGCACGAATAATGCTTTCGTCTCACGAAGTCGGAGTTTCGCGCTTGACTATCGCTTGGCCTTCTTTCTTTACTCGACAATATCTTAAGCACAACAGGACAGTACTGCAGTGCGATATCTGCTGACCGGAATTTGTGTATACATGCGGGATACAGACGGTTCGTATAGGCAGACGGATCCCGAGCTGGCACATCTGCAAATCTAGTTCCCGCAATGCTCTGGGCAGCATTCGAATGAGCCTCGCGACTGGCGTGTTGAGCTGCTCCTTCGAACGCTGTGCAGTTGTGCGGATATCTGAACATGTGCCGTGTCATATGCACAGTACGGAATGCCGTAATGTATTTGGGTGCAAGCGCATCCCCTACCTCACATCGGCCTTGTCCGGGACAAAAGCGTACCTCGCGGTAGAACAGCTTAATAAGACTAGGCCTCGTGGCTCGCGGATATTGCTGGGGCTCCAACCGTACCCATCTTTTCCAGCGACGGTATGCGGAACTGATCAGGTGTGGCGCTGGAGTACATAGATGGTAATCACAGTGAGGCTGCGGTGATTGCTATGGGTACACGTAGGCGTATTGGGCCTAGGAGAACAATCGACTTTTCAATTGGGCCGTAACTAGCGACGACCTCAGAGTTGCGAGTAGATATTGATCAACAGAATGAATTGGACTGCCACAGAGAATCTTCTCCTGATAGTCCCCCGGAATAACATAACAAAACGCTTTCTGCGGAGCCCGCAGCTCAGGGTGCACATTTGGGGTAATTGGTCCAAGCGGATGTTCGGAGCGACGGCAACGGACGATGACTTCAGAAGAGTATACTACTTCGGCCGACGCAGATTGTTTGATTCTTATTCGCGTGAAACCAGTATGCGCTCCGCGACCAGCTTCGCGAGTGGGTCCTGCCTTTCCTTTCCATATCTTACATCTGTTTTGTTCGTGGAACTGGTCGATCGACTCTGGTTGGGGGCCGAGCGCTTTTTCTTTCTGCAGTAGTTGGATGTTATTTCGCAGGAATAGATGCTTCGCGTGGCTGTTCCTAGTCTATACTTTGGCAGATGACATACCAGTTTCGTCGAAAGCGATGTGATCGCTGCATGGAGCTTTGCCAGTGTCGATACTTTCTCTAGTATCTGGCATAACGTCTAAGCTCTGCCGCCCAAAATGTCATCTGGTTTGTGTCTGGAGAAATTTCGTGAATTGTCTCGTACCTTGATGCAGAGTTAAGAAGCTGGGAAAAGTTCGAGCTTGTTATCGTCGTCGGGAACAAAGGCAACTAATTCATCGCGATAGCCGTTCTCGTGGTTGTCAATTGCCCTGGCTGGAAAATTTGGGCGGTCCTTCATATGGGCCACGAGAACGACTTGGTGTTCACGGTATGTGCTAGTTGGAGCTTGCTTGCGTCAATATGATCGCTGGCCGTTTCCAGATTTCCTGTCACCGATCCACGCGTGGTTACCGACATCTGCACGTTTCGCAGCATATTCTTGGACCGGCATTCCCCAGAACAAACCATTTTCGAAGACTCCGAACCGAGACGCAAGTACCGTATCGCCTTCCGCCGGTGGTGCTTGTGCATATGTAATTTGAAAGTGCACACTCTGCAGGGGTTGGTCGTAATTTTAGGAGCGCGACTGACGTTTTACGGACAGTGAGGATGACTGCGCTCTGTTGAATTTTCCGGCGAGATCATACGTCGTCCAATTAGCTCACACCGACACACTCTGCGTTGCAGTCTCCATGCACCGAGCGTGCCGCAACAATCTCCAGAAATTCCCGATGCCCTGCTGATCGAATTGGAGCGCATCACCCACCACCTCCCCTTTCCACAAACAAGCACATGCCTGCTTGACAAGACTAGTCTAGCCTCCATCGCACTATCGCGGCACTCTCATGCACATTTACCTTTACGAAGCCCACCTTCATCAAAGTAACAAGGAATCATTGAATGTCAAATTTGCGCGCATAGAATGTCGAACACACGTCTTTGCGCGCATCCTCCCACAACCCTCACAGCTTCACAAATATTCCGCCGAGCCAGGCACCATGAGCACACCCCGTCACCATGCGCGCACCAATGCAAGTCCTGCCCTTCCTCATAGTGCCCCCCGCGCGCAATCGGCCGCATGCTCGCGTTGCCCGCCTGAGCAAGCTCTGGGCCCACCATCGCCCGCACGCCGCGCCGGCACTCTGCGCCAACACGCTACAGTCCTCATGTGCACAGACCGGGACCGGCTGCAGCAGGCGTACGCACAACTTCTGCAGTGACGCTTTCCGAACGCTGCCTGCTTTCCGAACGACCACAAATGCAGCTTGCGCTATTCGTCGTACCAATGTGAACCCTCCCAATCAGATGCTAGCTCCCTGCCCGTCCCACACCATCCCGACCGCGGTTTCCTGACCAGTGCCTCGCTCAGCGCTCTCATCTGGCGCCATCTGTAGCACCGTCAACTTTGATTCTACTCTGCGTGTTGTGCGTGTTGGAGGGCGGTTTTTCACGGGCCCTGGCGTACAAACGCGCGGAGGGGCATTAGCAATCAAGGCCTAGGGCAGGGGTCCCCGCCCCCCTACCTCACTGCTGCAGGCGGAAGATGGGGGAGCAGGCGAACGATTTGTGAGGCGCGAGTGAAGTTACAGCTGTGGACGTGCAGTGGAGAGGGCAAGGAGACAGTAGCGAAAATAATGGGAATCTGCTCTGACTATTGCCAAGTAACAGAGAACGTGAAAGGAGACTCATGGCGAAAAGAAGATCAGGGGAATAATGACGTGGATGGGGGTGCCATTACCGGCCTCATTCACCACCGACCCGCAACACGCTTTGGATGGCCCCTCACCGATAGACCTTGCGGGAGCCATGGCGACCAACATGGACGCGGAGAGTAACAGGGACCAGGAGGCTGTTAATATGTAAGGGCTGCGGCACAAGCAGACTGGCGAGGGAAAGAATGGGACGGAGAAAAGAGACAGTGTAGAGTGTGTGCAGTGACAGGAAGAAGCGATGTGCCGGACGTAAAATAGAAATTGTGCGGATGGATTTGATTGAAGTGCTGTGCCACTGAACAGGTTAGTGGCATACAAAGAACCAAGCTGTCCGTTGTCGGCGCCGAATCCTTGGGACCGCTGGGCTGGTTTTGAGCCAGGAAGGGACCTCTGCTGGGCGGGAGCGGCGCTTTCCCGCGGGGAAGTTTGAAACCACAAACTCTACAAAATCGCTCTTCTGGCCATCACTCGGTGGGCGCCCTTTCCGCACTCTCTCCATCGCTGCACTTCTTCTTGCCACTTGGCATCTTCTCCCGGCCAGACGTTCATTCACTGTGCACTGCCCTTCACATCTTCGTCTGGCTCTATAGCCGGCAGGAAGATCCCCCGACCGCCCATTCGTGAAGAAACAAGATTCGTCTAGAAAACGTGCATGCATGCGACTGTCGCGTCGCAGATGGATGGAGCAGCACTTTGTTGGGAGATGCTGCGCGCTGGATGCGCTGCGTTCGAAAGCGCGCTGCGAGCACCGTTCCGTGGGTTGAGAAAATGCACAGGACGACAGCAAAACTCGGTTGACAATGTGCGACTGACGAATTGCTGCAGTCGAACCGCATTTGGGAAATGGGTCAGTTTTGTGGCAAGGAGCTTGTGTGCTTTGCAAGTATACATATTTTGCGCTCATCGCCCTGAGTCACGCATGATGCTGCTGATTTGCCTTGTCTCTGCTAAGTAGTCGAAGGATTCCACCGCAACTGACCGTCCACCCCTCCTCATCCCGGACCTCTCGACATTTTGCGCGCAACCCTTTGCAACTGTTCTATTCTCGGCTTCGCCGACTGGAACTGAGAGGCAAACAGTGCGAGACCTGTACCTCCCTAGGCGTGGGGCGCGGGACAGTAGATCTTGCCATTGCGTAACCTTGACCGCAGCTCTGTGCTCTATTTGATGAGCGCAAGTGGATCTTTCGCGGTAAGTTTTGACGCGAATTTTGCGATGACTTCGACGCTTCTCGTGGATGCATAGGGGTCGAGGGGGGGGGGCGATGTCGGATTTCTAGAGTTCAAGTGCCTAGAGGAGGCAGTGGCTTGTGTGGGGAGGTCCGACAATGCGAGGGAGGGGGTAATGGTTTAAAGGGTCGGGTCCAAGCTCGAACCAGAACTCTTTCACTTCGACCGTGGGCTCGGCAAGCGGGGCTGGAAGGGGGATATGCTGATGCGCGCTCTTTTCATCATGTTAGCGAAGAAGGGATGGGTGTCGGAGTCGGTTTGGGTTCCGAAATGGACTTGGGGTCCTGCCCGAGCGGAGATTGCCGTTCGAACTCGGGCGATAGCGTTGAGTGCGATTCTGATTTGAGCTCAGGAGTCGCCTTGCATAGCAAACTTGGATGTAGAGTGAGCTGTTATTCCCTGTGATGGCGACTAGCTCTGCTGCGGGTTGAATAGAGGATCGTGCTCAAGCGCCGGCGTGGAGTACGACTCATACATGATTTTAAAATCACTTTCGAGCCTAGATTTGGACTCAGCATGAGCGTCTTTTGCCTGCGACCTCAATTGGTTCTGCTTCGGATCAGATTAAGGGTTAAGCTTGGGCTATACTGTCATGTGCAACTCAGGTCCGAGCTTAGAGCCACCTTGTAATCCAGGTCTCTGTGCATGATCAGCTTTTTTTGCTAGTTATGGCGACTCGCTCACTTTCGAATAAGATTGCGGATCAGGCTTGGGCATTGGCATGGAGTGCGACCCCGATCTGAGCTCGGAGTCGCTTTCGAGCCGAGGTCGGGATGCAGAGATAG
Source organism: Endocladia muricata (assembly GCA_032356245.1). Classification (NCBI taxonomy): domain Eukaryota; phylum Rhodophyta; class Florideophyceae; order Gigartinales; family Endocladiaceae; genus Endocladia; species Endocladia muricata. Next base: position 4,965 of record JAUKWC010045799.1, on the reverse strand, counting down.
TGTTCTCTGCCTGCGAAGGTGACTCCCTTTTCTCCGAGTATGATTTGATGTCGAGGTCCGGGCGTCTGCGTAAAGTGCGCCTCAAGTTCGAACTCAAAGTCGTCTTCGAACATAGAATTGAAAACAGATAAAGTCAGCACCCTTTGCCTGCGACAGCGACTTATTTTCCTTTGGATCAAATTGTGGGTCGAGCTTGGGCTCATGGCGTGCGATTCGACTCAAGCTTGAGTTCACAGTCCTGATGTAATCCAGAAATGAATGTGGAGTCAGCATCTTTTGCCTGTGGCGGCACCTCATTTTCCTTCGGATCAGTGTCGTGTGTAAATTGTTCGTCGCATTCCTTATCTACATGAAATGGCTAAGTTAGCGCGCTTGTATACCCGCCACATTCTTGGCTCTGAGCAGCGTCGTGTTTATAAGGCTCCCTTCCATTAACCCACGCATCGGTATCGTGTAATGAAGAGTGGCTCCGTAGTGATGGCCATTGCAATACATCACACTCGAATTGAGCTTGCACCAAGCTTACAATTTCTTGGAGAGGTCCTAACTTCGGCAGGAGACGTTTCTGAGTGTTGATTCAGCGGAGGTCGTTTGTTGTGCTCGTCCTTGGACGAGTTGCCTGAGTTATTTGACTTTATTTCGTCGAGCGTACATGGTCGCCAATCCGCTCAACCTCGATCAATCCCGTAGGTTGTGTTTCATTTAGAATGCGTAGTTAGAAAGGCCCATGGATCTTTCTTCAGGTAACAGCTGAGCCATCAAGATTGTCAAGCGATGCCTGGAGTCCTTTTGGACGAGTGGCATACCTCTTGTCGCAAGCACCTCTCAAGTTTCGGTATACCTGGGCGAACACGACCTTCAGCCAAACTCGAGAATGCCGAATGTATCCCGCAGTTGCACCTAAGCAGAACAGATTTCTAAATTTTTTGTATGTTCGTCTAGTAGCTTGGTAACAAACCCCGGATCTTCGTGGGTCGAATAGTGAAACTATTCCGCGTGGGGTCTCAGGAGCATTAGGTACGGAGTTAGTTATGACGATGCCCTGCTCTTGCCTAGGTCTTTGCGTTGCTCCTTCGTCAGCCACAAGTTGGCATCATACCGTAGTAATATGTACGCACTTTCTGACTAAACTAAGGTGGCGTCAGGCAAAAGCTCTTCCACCTGCAGCTTATCTATGCGCAGATTTGGTTTCTACCTATCTGTATTGCCTCTGCGTTTTATGTCGAGAACATTCATCAGAGCTTATAATCCAATCTTGAAGGTGGGGCTCATCCCAAAGAACAGAACTGAAGCTAATTTGGTTATGCTCGGACATTTGGAGCGCACCGTGAGGTTTTTCAGAGTTTTATGCATTGGCATGTGCTCAGAATCATAGAGCAGGTTCATACAGCCAAGAAATCCAGGACGGCCAAGGGGCTTCAGCAATGTGTATTGCATCTAAATACGGTGCTTCCCCGCTTCATTGCCTTCCAGTTCACTACCAAAGACTTGCTACAGAAAATCCTCTCACAGCTTCGATAAGTCAGAGTAACAATCCGCGTAGAAACTCAGCGAACTCATTCACGCCCGGAATACTTGTGGTTGAGTTCGCCTACAATTGGACATGTGCACGTGATCACGTCTGTCGAAAGCATGCCATTTACTGTAATAAAGCGTCAATATCGCCGCCGCAAATATGCCCATTGGAGATTCAGTGATAGCTCCAGGCCCCTTCGGCTTGCCGCCACTCATGCAACAGAGGTGACTTGGATCGGAATAAATGTATCGAGTTGGACTCACGTGATTGTGAAACCATATAATGCACACGAAGATCTCGAATTCTTGTATTGCTTCGCCGTAGGTATTGGAATGTTCTAGCAAGCATCGTCGAGTAAAACGAACTACTTTTGTCGCGCATACACCTTGGCGTTACTTGCGTTCCGCCTCTTGCTATATTCCGCCTTCAGTGTGCTCTTGAACTCCAAAGAAATCTATACTTCTGTACACTAGTGTCTGTAAGACAACCCATTCAGGCCAGCTTTCTCACGTGTTCTTGGAAGTTGAAGAGAACAGGAATTAGTTTCCACCAGATATGACCCTAGATAGAGTCGCATTATAAACAGATACTTGATCTCGATCGCGAGCTAGAAGTCCAGAACTCGAGACAAACAGCTGCGCAGCCGTGGCAAGATAGGAAAAACCATATGCACCAAGTGCTTCAGATTCAGTGCGAGGCATAGCACGCGTAGCGTGCATTAACAGGGCCTGAGAAAAGCGATGGAATGGACCTAAAGGGATCCAATACGAACATCAGGAACTAAAGTAGACAATTGCAAACAACACCCAAATGGAATACCCATTCCGCAGTTTACCAGTTTACAAATCTAAAGGGACTCGCACATTAGACTGTACTCCTGGAAATCGAAGGTCTGGGCTCAGCTCTGCACCACCACAGGAACACTTCGAAGACAAATTCGTGACACAGCGAGCACATTTCACGACTACATGTGTCGTACGTTAGAAGAATACACACAACAAGAGCGAAAACTTCCGATAGCATTTTCTCTTGTGGCTTGATATCATTCAAAGGATGATGAAAAATTCGCCATATATGCATCGCGCAACACGTTCTTGAGGTTTGACACGGGAAACTCACGAGTATAGCTCAAAGCGTTGAAGATCAACGAACTTGCCCGGTGTGGTCATCTCCTTAGGAAACCGCCTATCACATGACGTTCTCTGCACTAGAGCGAACATGCCCATGCCTCCTAACACGCCCAATTTTTTCCTTCTCAGACGTGAAGGAATGCTGTGGCTATGTACCTCGATGACTCTTTGCAGACTACTTCAGAAGCAAACAAGCTAGTCTGGCAGCATCGGAGCAATACGCTGTAGAGTGTTGAAAGACTAGTGGCCGCACTCGTGAAACGTCCCGTTGAAATGGAACCGGTGCACTTCACTCTTCCCAGATGCCACTGCGAGTGACGCCATCAAAGGTAGCAGCGAAGAGAAAGGCAATAATGGTGGCTGGACTGTGCAGGCCAGCAAGAAAAGCCCACCCAGCCAGAAATCAAACACCTCATGTGAGTAGATGGAGATCCCGTCGGTCTTTCGACGAAAATCGGTCGCGAAAGCGTGCCTGGACAGATGTGAGCAGAGGTGTGATCAGCAATGTAAAGAGCACAAACCTTCTGCGGCCACCTTTTTTCGAAAAGCATTCGCTTCGTCAAACTGCACTTCGTCACTCACAACAAGAAACATACAACGGCAAAGTATGCTTATCGTGATGCATACCATCCTCTCGCTGGGCAATCGCCTCGCACTCGCACCACTCCCCTGCCCGCACCACCCTCCCCGCCCTAAGCAATTGTGCAACAGTCTGCACAACTTTCAAGCGACACTAACACATAAACACAAAACGTTAACGTTAATCTTCTCGTTCCCAACATTTCGCACGCAACAAACGCGACGCGCATTTAAGATCACTTACGTTCCTCTTCTCCGAAACCGAAACCCCCCTCAGATTCGACATCCTGCTCGTATTCACGTTCAGGTTCAGGCTCGGCTTCAGGCTCGGGCTCGGCTTCAGGCTCGGGCTCGGCTTCCTCCGATGAAGACGACGACTGCTCCTCCGATTTTCCTTCCTCCTCGTCCTCTGCCGCCTCTTCCGCCGCCTCTTCCGCTGACGAAGAAGACGACGACGAAGAGCTGTCGCTCTCTTCCCCTTCTTTCTCCTCCTCCACTTCTGCCTCATGCACGCCATACTCCGCACCGGCCTCCGCGTCATGCACTTCATCCTCCTCATACTCTCCGTGCTGCTTGAATACCACCGTCGGCTCCCCATCGTCACTTTCCCCACCCCTCATCTCTCCCGTACGCTTCTTCCCGTGCTTGAGCACATGCTTCTTCCCGAGCTTGAGCAGATTCTTCTTGTTCTTCTTCAGTGCCTCCTCGCCGACATCCCCCCCCTTCTTCATCAACGCAGCCAGGCCAACACCACCCAACACCCCCCCACCCACCAACGCTGCCTTCCCCATCCCCCCAATCCCACTCCGCCTCCCCTTCTCCTCCGCCAACTGCGCTGCATCCACCGCGAGCAGCTCCGGATAGGCCGTCCCAATCTTCCCCGCCATCTCGTACATACGCAGGCGTACCTCGTAAGCGCCCATCCGCACAACGCTCTCCCGCTCCCCCAACGTATACATCATCGTGTACAGGGCCACCTCAAACGCCGCGCTCGTCCCGACAAACATGCTCGACACCGGCTTGGTCTTCCCCAGCCACTCAAACCGCACCGTGACCATCTGCTGTCCCCCTCCCGGCACCTCCTCCACACCCTCCGTCCCCCCCCTCACATTGATACACCCGCGATACTCGAGCCGCCCACGCTGCTCTTCAAGCGCAAACTGGAGCCAATTGTGCAGCCCCTTGACCTGGTCGCCGTCCAGCTCGCCGCAAAAGACGTGCTCGAATCCCGACGAGTCGCGCGCGCCGTCGCGCGCGTACGCCTCAAACCACAGATGGCGTAGCATCTCGCGAAAGGCGGGCATGTCTGCGCAGCGCAGGGTGGAGTGGGCGCGCAGCCAGGCAAAGGCGAAGCGGAGGCAGTCTGTGGCGCACACGGCGTCCAGAAAGGCCTCCTCCTCGACGCGCTCGGCATCGGTGCGGTGCTCGGACAGGCCGGTGGCGGGGACGTAGTTGTCGAGCAGGGCGCGCAGGGCGCACAGGTCGGGGCGGGAGGCGAGGGCGTCCGGGGAGAGAGAGGAGAATAACGGGGGTGAGACGGCGGCGGAGTCGGTGGGGGAGGGGACGGGGCGCGGCTGGAGTGAGAGAGAGTAGTGTTCAGTCGGGTGCAGACGGGTGGAGTCGAGGCGCCAGAGCTGGGCGGCGGCCAGGGGGAAGGAGGAGCCGGCGAGGGAGAGCGCCTCGTCGACAGACGCGGGCATGGGGGGTTAGGTAAGGAAGGAAGGAGGAGGGCAAGGAGCA
>JAUKWC010045788.1:0-10414 GCA_032356245.1 Endocladia muricata | reverse complement strand
TCCAGCTCCACACGGTGATGTCCCCCTCGGGCAGTTCCTGCGCCTGCACGACCGACACCGGCAGCAGCGGGGCGGCGCCGGCAAGCACCAGGGCGGCAAGGCGCGGGAGCCGCCGCACGGTGGCGCGCGATGGACGACGAGTGATGCAGGTCATGACGATCGGTGGCAGCAGGGGCTTGTGCTAATCATTCATTGAATTCGTGCCCACGGGAATGGAGAATTCGCACACATGGAGAAAACGAGCAGCAATGGCACGGGGGCGAGGCACGCCCGTTCCCCGGTGGCGGTCGATGCCGACTCGGTGATGATCTTCCGTCCGCGCAGCGTTCGCGCGGGCGCCACGCTGTCGGTGAGCGAGTTCGGTCGGCATCGGATCGCGCACCGCATCCGCAATCGCCGCCTGTCGTACTACGTCCTGGTGTTCGTCGAACGGGGCGCAGGCTCGTTCCACACCGAGCGGGACGCGGTGTGCGCGGTCGAGGGGCCGGCGCTGTTCTGGCTGGTGCCACAGCTGGGGCATTCCTACGGACCGACGCCCGGAACCGCCTGGAGCGAGCGCTGGGCGGCCTGCGACGGCCCGGTGCTCGACGACCTGTTCGATCAGGGGTTGCTCGACGCTCGCGCACCGCTGCTGCGTCCGGCCGGCCTCGGCATCCTGCGCCGCCGCTTCGATGCGCTGGAGTCGGCCATGAAGGCCGATGGCCGCCTGGCGATCGCCACCTGTGCCAGCCTGGTGCACTCGCTGGCCACCCAGGTGGCCGAGCTGTCGGGGCAGGCCTACGAATCACCGCCCTCGGAGCGGATCGCCCGGCTCATCGACGAGGTTCGCGAGCGGGCCTGCGGCCGGATCGATTTCACCGCGCTGGCGATGGCGCACGGCATGTCGGTGGCCACCCTGCGGCGCCGCTTTCACCGCTACACCGGCATGGCGCCGAATGCGTTCCAGCTGTACGTGCGCATCGAGCGCGCCAAGCAATTGCTGGTCATGAGCGAGCAGCCGATGAACGAGATCGCCGCCCGGGTGGGCTTCGCCGACGGTTTCTACTTCTCGCGCCTGTTCTCGCAACGCACCGGCTGCTCGCCCAGCGCGTTCCGCCGCGTCCACGAACGCGGCGGTTGAGCCGGAGCGGCCGGGACGAGGCGACCGGGCCGCGGCGTCGATCAGGTGTCGGCCTTCAAGGCGCCGAGCGTCTGTCGCGCCGCCGCTTCGGAGGAGGCCGGATTCTGGCCGGTGATCAGCGTGCCGTCCTGCACGGTGAACGAGGCCCAGTCGGCGCCGTTCTCGAACAGCCCGCCGTGCGCTTTCAGCATGTCCTCGAGCAGGAACGGCACGATGTCGCTGAGCCCGACCGCGGCCTCTTCGGAATTGGTGAAGCCGGTGACCCGCAGCCCCTCGACCAGCGGGGTGCCATCCGCCTTCCTGGTGTGCTTGAACACGCTCGGCGCGTGGCACACCGCCGCCAGGGGGCGCCGTGCCTGCAGGGTGCTTTCGATCAGGGCGATCGAGTCGCGATCCTCGGCCAGATCCCACATCGGGCCATGCCCGCCCGGGTAGAACACCGCGTCGTAGTCATCGGCCTCGATGTCGGCGAGCTTCTCGGTCGCCGCCAGCGCCTGCCGTGCCTGCTCGTCCTCCTTGAAGCGCTTGGTGGCGTCGGTCTGCGCATCGGGTGCATCGCTCTTCGGGTCCAGCGGCGGCTGGCCGCCGGCGGGAGAGGCCAGCGTGATGTCGGCGCCTGCGTCCTTGAAGACGTAGTAGGGCGCGGCGAACTCCTCCAGCCAGAAGCCGGTCTTCTCGCCGGTGTTGCCCAGCTCATCGTGCGAGGTCAGGACCATCAGAACGTTCATGCGTGCCACTCGTGTTCGTTGAAAGGCGCGGAGCATGGGGCAGCCCCGACGCGCTCGGCACACCGCATGACGAATCTATACCGGCGAACTGCTGTGCCGCTGGGCCATCATCGTCAACAGGGCGTCCCCGATCGCCACCGCCAGCACCGCATGCGCCGAGGCATCCATGTGTACCCCGTCGGCCGGGTCGAAACGCACCAGCGGACCGGCATCCAGGAAGGCTGCGCCAAGCCGGTCGGCCACCGCGGCCAGGGTGCCCGAGCAGGCCATCGAGCGTGCCACCATGTCGTGCCCGCCCTGATCGTAGGGACTGCCCGCCCGCACGTGCGGAGGCGCAACGATCAGCAGTGCGGGTGCGTCATCCCGATGTCCCGCACCGCGTCCCTGGCCGGTCGCCAGGATGCGCTGGCCGAGCTGTTCCACCCCGCAGGCGATGTCCTGCGGGGTGAGCGAGAAGCGCGTTTTCAGATCGTTGGTACCGAGCATCAGGACCACCGCGTCCAGCGGGCGATGCGTCTCCAGCGTGGCGCGCAGCAGGCGCCGCCCGTTCTTGTGCGCACCCCCGATCGGGTCGTCGCACACCGTGGTGCGCCCCGGAAGTCCAGCCTCCGCCACCTGCCAGGCGGTGCCCAGGCGCGCCGCCAGGCGAGAGGTCCAGCGCACACCGACGGGGTGGCGCGCGGCCGGCAAGCCGTCGGGCAGTGGCTGGGTGCCATGGGTGTTCGAGTCGCCGTAGCAGAGCACGGTTCGGTTCATGGGCGGGGTCGCGGGCCGGAGGCGGGAGTCGGCATGGTATGCCGTGTCGGCATCCGGCGGCGCGCCGTGTTCGCGGTGCCCGTGGCGGCGCGAACGGTTAAAGCGGATCGAGAAAGGTGTCGATACCGTGTTACGCAGCCGCTCAGTGTCGAGGTACGTCCGATGACCCGCATCCAGCCGCTTCGGCGTGGCTTCACGCTGATCGAGCTGCTCATCACGCTGGTGGTGCTCGGGGTGCTCGTGAACGTGGCGATCCCTTCATTCGCCGCGTTCATCGATCGCTCGAGCACCTACTCGCTGGCCCTGCAGATCAAGTCGGCGATCATCAGCGCTCGCGCCGAGGCGATCCGGTCCGGCGGGCGCGTGACGCTGTGCGCCAGCGAACAGGGCACGAGCTGTTCGGGGTCGCTGAACGATGGCCTGATCGTGTTCGCCGATGGCGATGCCGACAGCACGGTGGGCACCGGCGAGGCCATCGTGCAGGTGGTGCGGCACCAGGATGCGCAGCTGAGCGTGCAGGCCACCGATGACGACGGCAATGCCGTGACGGCCTTCGGATTCAACTTCCGCGGCTTTGCGCGCGCCGGTGTCACGATCGTGCTGTCCAGAGGGGCGGCCGGGCACGAGGTGCAGTTGTCGCGAGCCGGCCGGGTGACGTTGATTTGAGTTCCGGCCCCTCGAAGACCCGCCAGCGGCCCGGCGTCGCGACCCGCTGTCGGCAGGCGCCTGGCTGTCGCCAGCGCGGTGTCGGTCTGATCGATGCGATGCTGGCGCTGGCCCTGCTGGTGCTGAGCCTGACCGCCTTCGCCAGCACCATGACCGACACGCTGGTGGCGATGAGCGTGTCCCGCGTCCACCAGTCGGTGGAAAGCCGCGCCAGCGAGATCGGCGAGCTGCTGCAGTCGAATCGACAACGTGCCGGGGCGGGCGCCTTGAATGTCGCGTTCGACACCAGCGACCCATCCAGCGGCCCGCTCGGCGAGTGGCGCCGGCGCGTCGCGAACACGATGCCGGGCGGCGATGCGCGCATCGACTGCGATACCCGCAGCTGTCTGGTGCAGATGCGCTGGCGCGATGTGGTCGATGGCAGCAGCACCACGCGGCTGTATCAGATGAAGACGCCGCTGTGAGCGCCCGCGACACCGCCGGGTCCGGGAAGCGGATCCCGTGAAGGGGCAGCCGTGAACAAGCACCGCTCCCTCGTGCCGGCCGGCTTCACGCTGATCGAGTTGCTGGTCAGCATCGCCATCGCCGCCACGCTGCTGGCCGTGGCCGGCAGCCTGTACGTCGGAGCGGTCAGCGCGCGCGAGCGGATCGCCGGCGAGACCGAGCTGCGCGAGACCGAGTTCTACCTGACACGCGCCCTGCAGCCGCTGCTGCGTCAGGCCGGCTACCGCAGCCTTGACCCCGATCACCTGGGCAGCGCGCGTGGCAATCCGGTACAGGCCAAGGATGTCGTGTTCGAGGCTGTCAGCGGGGATTGGGTCCGGGGTCAGACCGTGCGGGTGCGCGACGACAAGCTCGCGATCCGCTTCGGTGGTGCCACCCTGGACCCGGCCGTGCCGGATATCAGCGTGCTGGACTGCCGCGGACGCAGCTACCCGTACGACGAGATCGTGACGCTGGAGTTCTCGATGGAGTCGAAGCAGCTGGTATGCGCCATGGGTACCGAGCAGGAATCGCTGACCGGGGATGGCAATGGCGGCGGTACGATACTGGAGCGAATGGTGGTCGGGCTGGGCGTCGATGACGATCGGGACGGCGGTGCGGATCGCTTCGTCGGCGGGGCTGCCGCCAGCGACACCGAACAGCGCAACGCCGCCGCACTGGAGCTGCGCCTGCTGCTGGCCAGTCGCGACGGTGTGCTCGCCGAGCCGGCCAGCTTCCGCTTCGCCGGTACCGATGAGACCGGCACCGACCGGCGCCTGCGCCACGAACTCGTTCTGCTGGTCGCCCTGGGAAACTGACGTCGATGACCCGCCACCCATTCCCGCGAGCGTCCGAGCGCGGTTTCGCCCTGGTCACCGTGGCGATCATCTGCCTGGTGGTCGGTCTGGTGGCGCTGGACAACATGCGGGCAACCATCGGCACCCAGCGCCTGGCCGGCAACTCGATCGAGAGAAGCCGCGCCATCCAGGCAGCGGTGGGGGCCTCGGTGCTGGCCGAGCGCACGGTGGCGGAGGAGTTCGCACGCCGGGTGTTCGCCGATGGCTCGGCGACTCAGGGGGTCTACGCGCTGGGCACGTCGGGCGGCAAATGGTGGCGCGCTCCGGCGCGTTCGGGCGACTTCGCGGTCGATGAGGATGAACTGCTCGGCGTGAAGACGCCGCCGCGCTTCGTGGTCGAGCAGATCGGCGTCTACAGCAGCGACGGTGGCACCGGCATCGCCAACCTCGACCGCGGTGGCAGTGCCTACGGACAGCTCACCAGCAGCGGGCGCGACTACGTCATCTACCGCACCGAAGCGGCGGCCGCGGGCGTGCGCGACGGCAGCTACAGCGTGGTCGAGACCATCAACGCAAGCTCGTACTGAGCATGCTGCGTGCAGCCGGTGGTCAACGAGGTATCACGCTGCTGGAGCTGCTGGTGGTGCTCGCCACGCTGTCCGTCCTGGTGAGCATCGGCGTGCCCAGCGCCCAGCGCCTGTTCACCGATGCGCGGCGCGCGGATGCTCGCCAGGTGCTGCTGATCAACGCGCAGCGTCTGGAGCAGTGCTTCGCGCTGGCCGGCGCCTACAACACGTCCTGCCCGCTGCGCAACGCGTCTAAGGAGGGTCACTACACCGCCTCGGCGACCACCACGGCGACCACCTACACCGTGCAGGCGGTACCGGTGGCGGGCGGTGCGCAGGCAACCGATGCGCAGTGCCGACAGCTGGCCCTCGATCATCGCGGGCTGAAGACGGCGACCGGGGAGTCTCCGGAACGGTGCTGGTGACGGCTGTCGTTCCGGCAAGGCTCAGCTCTGCCGTCATCGGCCGATAAGAGGCGTGAGCGGGCCTGCCGGCCCGGCCGGAAGCGGAACACGTCCACGTGCGCGGAACATCGAGCCGGACAAGCCAGGTGGTGGCGATGGCGGGCGGTTGCCTGGTGAGCTGCGCAGCCGTCGGCGCACCGCTCGATCTGGCCAATTCCCCCCTGTTCATCGGCGGGGATGAAAGCGCGCTGGTGCAGTTGGTGCTGGAGCGCGACAACAAGCTGTTCTTCGAGGCCTACCCCTCCTACGAGGACGTCGATGGTGACGGCTCGCCCGATCTGGGCTACCGCCCCGACAGCATCGACTACGCGGGCTACTTCAGCGGCTCCTTCTGCTACGAAAGCGTCGCTGACACGCACCTGAAGGCGATCGGTACCACCAGCGACAAGACCTGCACCGACAGCTGGAGCGGCGACTACCTGAACTTTCTCACCATGACGCGCATGGACATGCTTCGCCATGCGTTGTACGGCGGGAAGCGGGTGGTGGACACGGACGATGTCACGCGGCTGCGGCGTGCCTTCGTGCCGATCGACTTCCACACCTGGGGCATCGACTACACCTCGCCCGAGGTGGACGGCTACGACATCAGCGACTACTCGCCGCTTGCGCAGCCGGCGGCCGGCAAGCGTCATCTGCTGGCCACCAACAACGTCGAAATGGATGACGTGCCCTATCTCAGGGTGCGTCTGGACTCCACGCAGCGGATCTACGACTGGGTCGAGACCGAAGGGCCACAGGGCGACGGGTTCGCGAACGAGCAGATCGCGCTCGATGTGGAGGTCTGCGCAACCGGTTTCCTGGAGGAGAACTGTCGTCTGTACGCCGATGGCGGCTACAAGCCTGCCGGCATCCTCCAGGAGTACAGCGATGACGATGCCATGTACTTCAGCCTGCTGACCGGCTCCTACGAGAACAACCTGCGCGGCGGGGTGCTGCGCGAGACCATGCGATCGTTCAACACCAGCGAGGTCGACCCGGCAACCGGGCGATTCATCGGAACCGGCGGCATCGTCCACAGCATCGATGCGATCCGGATCCGCAACGGTTTCAGCGGCAGCACCATGCACGACTGCGGGCGCCTCAAGACGCGCGCGCTGATGAACGGAGAGTGTTCCGCCTGGGGCAATCCGGTCGCGGAGATGATGTTCGAGGGCTTGCGCTACTTCGCGGGCATGAAGGCGCCCACCGATGCCTTCGCCACCACGGGCGGCATCGACGAGGAGCTCGGCCTGGAGTCGCCCGCCTGGGACGATCCGTACGCCACGTCGCAGCCCTATCCCCAGTGCCTGGGGGCCCACCAGCTGGTGATCAGCGACCCGAACCCGTCCTACGACGGTGACGAGCTGCCGGGCAACGCTTTCGCCCCGTTCACCGACAGCGCGCTGGGCACGCTGCACGTCGGCGACCTGGCGGACACGGTGCACCTGCACGAGTTCGGCGGGCCGTCCAGCAGCTTCGTCGGCGAATCGGGTCCGGACCAGGACCGGGTGGCGTCGCTGAAGTCGGTCACCTCGTTTCGCGACATCCGCGGACACGCGCCCGAGGAGCCGCATCGGCAGGGCAGCTACTACGCCTCCAGCGTCAGCTACTACGGCAGCCGCAACGACCTGCACCCGACGGCACCCGGCGTGCAGAACGTGAAGAACATGACGCTGGCGCTGGGCAGTCCGGTGCCGACCATCGATGTGCGGGTGGCCGGCCGCCTGGTCAGGTTCGCACCCTTCGGCAGAACGGTGGGCAACCACGATCACCCCGGTGTGCCCGAGGGCTATGCGCGCAACAACGCCATCGTCGGCTTCACCATCGAGTCGTTGACGCCCACCAGCGGCAGCTACCGGGTCTCGTTCGAGGACGAGGAGCAGGGCGCCGACAACGACATGGACGCGCTGGCACGCTACAGCTACGAAGTCGTCGGCAATACCGTGCAGATGACGGTGGACAGCTTCTACGCAACCGGCAACCTGATCCAGCACCTGGGCTACGGCGTGGCCGGAACCAGCAACGACGGGGTGCACCTGGTGGTCCGCGACCGGGACACCGCTCCGGACAAGGACCTGGACTACGAACTCGACGTGCCGCCGGGCACCCGTCCCGGTGGCCTGTACGACGACGGGGTGGAGCTGCCGCTGGTGAGCACCGTGACCTTCACGCCGAGTGCCGCGAGCGATGTCTCCTCGCTGGAATCTCCGTTGTGGTACGCCGCCAAATGGGGCGGCTTCAAGGATGCGAACGGTGACGGGCTTCCCCAGCGCGCCGAATGGGACGTCGACCTGGATGGCACGCCGGACAACTACTTTCCGGTCTCCAACCCGGCCAACCTGACGGCCACGCTGCGCAAGGCCTTCGATCTGATCGAGGCGCAGTCCGCGACCGCCGCCTCGGTATCGGTGACCGGCGGAGCGCTCACCACCGGCGACCGGGTATACACCACCGATTTCGTCAGTGCCGACTGGGTGGGGCAGTTGCGCTCGTTCCCGATCGACGCCGACGGTACCGTCGGCGAGACCGAGGACTGGAATGCCAACGATGCGCTGAGCGGACAGATCACCGCCGATACGCGCCGGATCATCACCTACAACCCGGTCCAGGAGAAGGGCGTGCCGTTCCGCTGGCCCGCGAACCCGCTCGCACCGAGCAACGACGAGCTGGACGCGTTGCAGGTCGCTGTCCTGAACAGCGATCCGTCCACCGGAGCGCCCGACGAGCTGGGAGCGGACCGGCTGTCCTGGCTCAGGGGGAATCCGGTCGAAGGCATGCGCTCGCGCCTGCAACCGCTCGGCGACATCGTCAATGCAAGCCCGGTAGTGGTCGGCCCGCCCGCGGCGTTCTACCCGGATGACTGGGGCGTGGGGGCTGCGGAGAGCGCCGACCCCTACTCGACTTTCGGACGTGCGAACAGCACGCGTCAGCGGGTGGTCTACGCCGGCGCCAATGACGGCATGCTGCACGCCTTCGACGCCGGCAGCCACAGCGATGGCGTCTGGAGCAGCGGCAACGGTCGGGAGCTGTTCGCCTACGTGCCGAACGTGGTGGTCCCGCAGTTGCCGCGGCTCACCTCCGAGCAATACCGTCATCGCTACTACGTGGACGCGACACCGCGCGTCGGCGACGCTCATCTGGGCGATCTGAAGTGGCGCACCGTGCTCACCGGCGGATTGCGACAGGGTGGGCAGGGTGTCTACGCGCTGGACATCACCCAGCCGGACGGGATTTCGGAAGCCGTGGCCGAGGACGTCGTGCTGTGGGAGTTCACGGACGCCGACGATGCGGACCTGGGATTCACGTATTCGAGTCCGTTGATCGTGCGCATGCACAACGGCAAATGGGCCGCGGTGTTCGGCAACGGCTACAACAGCACCGCAGCGGATGCGCACGTCAGCCAGCTCGGGCGATCGGTGCTGTTCGTGGTGGACCTGGCCACCGGCGAACTGATCAGGAAGTTCGTCTCCGGTCGCGGATCACCGGACGTGCCGAACGGCATGTCGGAACCCACCGCGATCGACCTGGATCAGGACAATGTGGTCGATCTGATCTACGCCGGCGATCTGCAGGGCAACGTCTGGAGCTTCGATGTTCGCGCCTCCTCCCCGGCCCAGTGGAAGATCACCGGTGGCAAGGAACGCTTCGCCGCCCTGCTGCCGAGCGATGCCGCGGGCCCGATCACCGCACCGCTGGCGGTGGGCTCGCACCCGACCGGCGAAGGCGTGATGGTGTACGCCGGCACCGGCAAGTTCCTCGAGCAGAGCGATCTGAACCCGTCCGCCGAGGTGCACCGTGTGTTCGGGCTGTGGGACAAGACTCCGTTCTCGACATCGAGCATCACCCATGCATTGCGGGACGGCAGTCTGCTGCGCCAGCGCGTCACCGACGAGCGGACCCGGGATGTCGACACCGATGGCGACAACGTCTCCGACACCTCCTTCCGTGTCAGGCGGACCAGCACCAACGCGATCGACTGGACCGCGCACACGGGCTGGTACATCGACCTGACCCATGACAACAGCAGCGGCGAGCAGGTGGTCTCGGCCCCGTTGCTGCGCGAAGGGCGGGTGATCCTGAACAGCCTGATCGCCACCGGTGACCCCTGCGACCCGAACCAGGATGGCTGGTTCATGGTGTTCGACGCCGCCAATGGTGGAATGGGTGATGCCAGCCCGCTGGATCTGAACGATGACGGCTCCTTCAACGAAGGCACGCTGACCGGCGTGAAGGGCGTCGGCAACCCCTTCACCGCCCCGGCCATCGTCGCCGCCGGCCGCGAGGACGTGATCATCTACCAGACGCCGACCGACCCGGAGCTGGGCACCGTCGGACTGGATGCGATACTGCGTGACGGACGGTTGAGCTGGCGGGAGCTGGAGCCGTAGGCCGGCCCCCTTGCCTGACGTCGATCATGCCTCGAGCGCGCCTGGATCAGATCCCCAGGTGTCGCTCCAGCCGCCCCGAGCGCTCGGTCAGCCGCGCACGGTCCAGCGTGTCCCGTACCCGGCCGTTCTCCAGCAGCACCGCGCTGTCGGCGAGCCGGCGCACCGCATCGATGCGCTGCTCCACCAGCACCACGGCGACCCCGTCGCTGCGCAACTGGTCGATCACGGTGGCGATCAGCGCGATGATCGATGGTTGCAGACCCTCGGTCGGCTCGTCCAGCAGCAGTACCGAGGGCTCGATGGCCAGCGCACGCGCGGTGGCTAGCATCTGCTGCTCGCCACCGGACAGCGTGGCGGCGCGCTGGCCCAGGCGTCGCTCCAGCACCGGGAACAGATCCAGCACGCGACGCCGCATGCGGTGACGTGCCGCACCGGCCTGGCGGTGAGCCATGAGCCCGATCTCG
>JAUKWC010045777.1:0-10414 GCA_032356245.1 Endocladia muricata | reverse complement strand
CTCCGCGCGTACGCAGGCCCGTCGTTGCCCTCCGTGTGCGGTCACACATCCGCCGCAGATCATGGCCAACTCATTGTGTAACCCTGCGTCCTCCTGCTGCATCACTGGTGAGACCCTCTCGTTCTCCACTTCCGCCCGTGCCGTCCCGGACAACCGTTGAAACTTCCGCTGTAGCTCGCTCACAATCGATCTCCCGTGGGCAAATGGAAGCGCTACATACGTGTCTTGTCGAGCCGACAAACAAGGTCAGGGAGCAGGAGCAAGAAATTCCTGGTCTCAAGACAAGGGTAAACGAGTACAAGGAGAAACTATGGCAGGCTGATCACGAGCATCTCGACGTGGAGGTGGCGACCAAGCCAACGCCTTTGGAGTTTCTGTGATCACAATCCGAACTCAGCGATGTTGGGCAGAAGAACGGGAGAATACGCGTGGTTTGCGGGATTTCTGGTGGCACCCGGCAAGACACACCGCATGCCGGAACCGAAAGCATTCAGAGTTGCGAGCGTATGACACAAGTGAGGGCGGGGTACGATATTGTTCCTAAGGCCATCGAGAAGCAGAATCTGCCACCGTTCCACCGCGAGACTGGTAAGGTGGAGCCAAAAAATTTTGTTCTAGTCCTGAACTGGGCAGGCCGAAGTACTTCGTGCGTCCTGGGAGAGGTTTCCGCGGACGGCCTGAATGGTGTCGTACCGATTTTCCCGATAGGTCTTCCCAATTGTAAGGAGTACGATGCGCGTTCCAAGTACGATGGAGCGACGGCTGTGGGTGAAATAGTGCGCGCAGTGCTCGAAACCGGAAACTGCTTATCTTTATTTTTGAACTCCAAATCCCGCCGCGAGTGCGAGGAGACTGTTTCAACAGACTATGCTCTAGGTGCGAGGATGACGCAACCCATATCTGGCATGATGAGCGCGTCGATGAAAAACGCTAAGTACAAGCGGCTCCAATGCCTTGGGTATTTCTTTGAGATGTCACGGAAGACCATTTCCGTGTCGGACGGAGAGCGGGCGGAGCGCCCATCCCAGGCACTTGAAGCGTGGGTGAAGCTGATGGGTTCAGAAGGGGAGCAAGGGACTCCAGATTTCCCATGATGAAGACTCAAAAATATAAAGGATCCAGCACACGGTGATTATTCTGTACAGAAGGAGGTGTGTGATCTTGATGAGGGTGATCTACTATTCGGAAACTCTTTCGGAAGAAATGTTCTTTACGAGTCTGGAGGGTACCCTACTCGACAGGATGGGACGTCCCCGTTCGGATCTGTCATGCAACTCGCACGCCTAGACACATAGATGGCAACAGCCGTACCCTGTCTGGACCATGCTGAGGGCCGTGGCTGCCAGCGCCAACGCACCGCCAGCCTAATATTTTCAAGGTACCTGGCCTTGGCAATCGCGCAGATACAATGCAGCGGCTCTAGCGTTGTACGCCGCATTGTTCAGAACCAGATGTTTCGGTATGGCGTTACACTTAATGGCGCGTTGCGTGAGTCGATGAATGAGGGGATAGAAAGATCAGGTGAAGAGGATGGCGAGGATTGCTTAGCAGACGTCTCTGTGGCAGCCACAAAC
The DNA here is from genome assembly GCA_032356245.1 of Endocladia muricata. NCBI lineage: Eukaryota > Rhodophyta > Florideophyceae > Gigartinales > Endocladiaceae > Endocladia > Endocladia muricata. Next base: position 8,840 of record JAUKWC010045777.1, on the reverse strand, counting down.
GTGGCAAAAGTGGGTTCAGACAACAAATGTGTTTTGGCGGTACGAAAGACATAGTGTTTGGTTGACATATCCAGTATACTTGGCAATGTTGTCGATTGTAACGTTGCACATACAGACTCGAGCTAGGGACCATGTGCACTTTGCAATGGCGCGTCGGGGCTGTCACGGAATCCGGGCACAAGTCTGGATTCTTTTCCGCCCGCTATTGTCGGAGCAGAGAACCAGTAACTGTGGACGCACAGAAGAAGGAGAACGGAGGCAATCGTCCCAGTAGATTGGTAGCTCACTGAACAGATTGTAGTTTTGTTATTTCTCCAATTCTAGTGCATAGAGAATGGCGTGTCAGTTGGAGGGGACGGGTTTCGTAAGACTGGCACTGTATCAGGGTCTCTAGAGAACCTGCCGATGTAGAAGCGATTGTAGAACCAGTGGAGTTGAGGAGAGAAAGGGTCAGTGTGGAGATTTAACCGCACCACATGAGATGTCCTAATGATAGCATAGACTTTGCATAGGCCAAAACAGGAAGAAGCAGGAGCTCGGTACCCTACCCGCTGCACCTCTGGGAGCATGCCGTGAATTTCTGTACAGTTTACATTCTCACTTATCGACCACCCAAAGCAAACACATTGTAGAGTGTCATGAACAGCGTGGATTGGTGCAATTCAATGCACGTAACGACCAGAAATAGACTCGACATGTTGCAGTGATTTGGACACATGCGAGTGGAAGAGAGATAGAACTTGGCCCACCCATACAGTTTCCGTGTGTTCTTCGTCGTCAGCGGCCAGAGGCACGAAGCCTGATCGCTGCCGGTTCGTCAGGCCGAAGCAGCTGTTTGCATAAACAGCCTGAATGAGATGTTTCTACGTGGGGTCGAATCGAATGGCATTCAGACCTTGACCATAGTCGCTGACGGAAGGACTGAGGCCGCCGAGCACGTAGCCACTTTTGGCAAGAGTTGTTTGGAGATTAGCACAGCTGTGGACTGAATATTCTTGTAGAAACTCGGTGCGGACAAGGTGGAGCAGGACTGTGGTGCCCTGGTCACCAAGCTTGACAAGAATATCTATGCAGATGTCGGGAGCTTCTCCGCGTAGTAATTTGAACAACGCAGCGGAGAGGCAGCCTTCTTCGTTTCCGACAAGCGACACGGAGAAGGTTTTGAGGTGATTGAGATCGCGGAGGGACATTCAGAAGCCTTCCCTGACAAGATGCGCCCCGTGCCTGTCCTGTGGATTTCTGTGCAGGGTTGTGAGGCGACACGATTAGAGGACGAAGCCGAACTCATTTCGAACGGTAGCAAGGTTGTCGGAGTGCCGGACTCAGCGGACGGTTCCGCCCATGGCTATTGCCCTTCGCTTGGAGGTGTGACGGTAGTCTTGCTTGAACGCAGTGTGGGCGTGGCCATAATCATCGGCATCTAGACGTTGTAGGCCTCCAAAGATGCGGATGTTATGTTCAAGGTGGGCGACGAGATGAAATTTGACGGCCTTGAGCCTCGTCGGGTGTGGGTCTCCAAAGATGATGAGCACGGAGGCTTTAAACTTGCATGCACGGTCTTCGAGGTTGTGAGGCTCGGCCAAGCTCCAGTGCTCCCCTAGGCTCTCTGCCAAGCTGCGGATTAGAGTATCTGAGTACTGAGCGCAAATAGATGCGATGGGTGCGGAGTCACCTCCATCACAGCGATGGTAGATGATTCTTGTAATAATTGCAAAGACCGTGTACACGCACTTGTCGCGTTTGGCCTCCACAATGTCGCGGATTCTTTCATTCGTGTACTGTCGGTTCAGGTGACTGCTTTTTTGGGAGGCGGAGAAATAGACGTGTACGCCGGGAACGTAGAAGTCCCATTGAATGGCAAACAGAACTCTGTTGACTCCGGGAAGGCGAGCTGTGCGGATAGTTCTGAACGTCTTCCGACAGTTGCTGGCGAGAGCTGGCTCAGTGAATAGGACGGAGAAGTGGAGCCTAAGGAATATGCAAGTCTTGCTTATCTTGGAAATGCCGAGGTGAAGGTCATGCAGCGGTTCGAAACCGGAAATATACTTGGGCGAAAGGAGGCGGCACGTCTCTACACAGAATGGAAAGCTCGGGACGGAAGACGATTCAAGAGTTCGCCGCGCCCGTGCGGTGCCAGCTCGTGCGTGAGGCGGCGTGCCCAGCAATGCAGGAGCAGCGGCGTCGCCTTTGAGGCCGGAAACTTTTCAGCGAAGATGGATGGTGGACTGCGCGGTGCGCGGCGGGAAAGAGGCGAAAGAAGTGAGCAGAGTTGAAGGGACTTCGCAACGGTGGAAGGGTTGGGTGGTTCTCGTGCCGGATCGAGTGCCGTTGGTGTCTGTCGCGTCGGGTGTACCGCAGTAGAATCTGGTGACGACTGGGTGACATTCCCCGAAGCGATGGTATGCACCTGGACGTGCGTACCAGGTCTTATTGGCACAAAGGCGTTAGGAGAGAGTGCACAGCGGAATGTATTATGCAGGTTTTTGTGTCTGGTAGGCGTGTATTTGAAGAAGGTGGAATGACGTCAAAGTATCTGTCGCCTACAATGAGGAAGAGCTGTATGGGATCATGGCCAATGACGTTGTGCCGGGACATTACGCAGCGTCGATGGAAAGTGGCAGTGAAGCTGAGGAGGGTGGTATGCACGAGATTGGCAACAAAGTCGCTGTTCTCAAGTTTAGTGGCGGGTTTTTGCGTATAAGTCTGTATGCAACCTACAAACGAGTGAGTCCTCCACGTCCCGGTGTCCCAGATGACACCCTTGAGCTCGCTACTCGCGCTTTCTTCGATGAGGTTTTTGCGAACTCCTCGTTGCACGTCAGTGTGGAGGGGATGCGCGAAGAGATGCGTCTCGTTGGGCAGGGGATCACCACAAAAGCGGGAGTAGCATGACTCGGTGTTGGCTGGTGCTACTTGCCATCGTAGGATCTGGGCAGGATCTCCGAAGTACGTAGTTCCGAAGGACATACCGCTGTGGTCCAACAGATAAGTTCCAGAGAAGTCCTAGTGGTGAAGTCGTTTCTCATTAACAGAGAGTGTGAGGCACCGACACTCTCGTGAGGAGCGAGCGCGGTCTTCAAAGCGCGCGAGAGAGAAGTACCAATCCCGTACGATAGATGATCTTGTCAACCGGGCGCGGGCCAGCAGTCCTCTCTATTTTCCCAAACAAAACTGCGATTGATTGGACGAGAAGGTCGAGCTTACTTTTGGTCGCCTCTGCATGAGGGTGATACCGGAATGGGAGCAAGGGAAAGAGAGGCGCCGGAAACTTCTCAAAAAAGACGTTATCATCATAGGGGACAGGAGTTTTGGGGGCGGGTGGATCTTGTGGATAAGAATGGACGAGCTCGGCAGGTCGGTGTGCCCGGTAGTGACAGTACTGCTCGTGTTTGGAAGGGGAGTACGCATCGGTAGACGTGTAGACGCGGTGTTCAAATATGCAGGCCATATTCAGAGCTGGCAAAGATGGCTGCGAGGAGAAGAACTGGCAGAGGGAGGCGAAGAACGGAGAGGTAGAACGTTTCCAACACGTGGAGCTGTCGTTGTGTCTTCACCAAGTACAAGACGGTACCTCCACTTGTGAGCAATCCTGCGTTCACAAAACGTTCGACAGGTCTCCTGTACGCGGGAGTAGTCGAGGTGGAAGATGGGGCCTGCCATTTGACATACACGACCGGTGTTGGCTGTTTTGACAAGAGAGCCTCAGCTATTCCCTGACGGCTACTACAACGAGGGCTGGGAATCCAAAAGCAGTGATACTGCAATTTCCCTATTTAAAAGAAATTCAAAATTTCGTACGGGTTACTGTAATATCAAGGCATGGCGCCGAAACCAGGAAATGCAAGAGTCTGCCACAGGGCCTAGTTAACCCGCAGCCACGCACGACCGCACCTCGACAAATCTACAGAGGTATTTTGCCGTCACCAGATATCACTGAGCGACGGTTTCTTCCTGTGATGCGACGGCATGGACGGGTAAGCGGGGAGTATTCGAAATGGTCTACGAACGGACGCGACGGGTTTCGGAGGATTGCACAGCCTCTTTGTTCACGTGCTGGTAGCGGATCCAAGCGGTGGTTGGACGGGATGTATCATACCTCTAACTAGACCTCCGCCTGGATCCGATAATCGCACTACTTTCGAACAAAATCACGATTGCGCCGATACTAAGTGCAAAGACATGTGGTGCGCGATGCGACTCGGGGAATGCGAGCCGTTGGAGGTGGAGAACGTGAGGGAGTGATGGTGGTAGAGGATTGTGTACAATCTGGAACGGATGGCCGGCGGGATAGGGGGCGTCGTGGAAAAGTGGCGAGGCGCTTGGTGTGTGATGCAAGGCAGAGAATGTAAGTCAATGGAGGTGGAGAGGCCGAGGGAGTAGGGCTGATGGTGGCGAGTAATTGTGAGAACGTAGGGCTGTTGAAATAGTCTAAAAGGAGTATTCGTATAGCAGTACAGAGGTATAGTATAACTGCACCGGACGTTGACCGCGTGCAGTATATGCTGGGTTCAGTCTCATTAAGTGCAATGTGCAGCAGTACGGCATACGGAACTGCGAAAATTGCAGTTGTAGTGCAGTAATACTGGTGATAGACTTCCACACGTCCCAGTACACTGCGCAGTCTAAATACATCCTGGGCTTTCATGAACCGTAGTATATCAGCTAGTATTCCTGGGACAGGAATTTCGAAAGGTGCAGTTGGAAGTCTAGTATTATTAGACACGAGCGTCCACTTGTGAACGGTCCGAGTCTAGTATTACTAGGCTCGGATGTCCATCTCGTCGAAGTCTTGGAAAGTTATACTAGACCTGGAACTGCGAACTGTGTAGTAGCCCACGGGTATTACCAGACCTCGTACTGCACTCAGTGGACGACCGCACCTATTTACGGAAACGCAGACGTGGTTTTACAGGTCGTACAGTCGAGCTCTCTACCCATAATGTCTTCCTTGAGGTATTCATGAAGTCTGCAGTCCAGGCCAGTCTATCGATGATATGCGGCAAGACGCGTTTCGCGGTATGGACGTCCACCGATTGGATGCGGGTAGTAATGGCCTGTGCTAGCTTTCAGTATGTGCTTTTGCAATCTCTGGACAAGGCCCGGAATGTAGGTTTTGTAGAAGGACTTACCGCTGTGGTCAACAGAACACGGCGCGGTGAAGCCCGGATGGTGAAGTGCACTCTTGCCGAGACTGAGTATGACGAAGCCGCACTCTTTCGTAGATTGCATGCGGCCTCCGGGACGAGTGAGAAAGAAGTTGAGGTCTCTTGGCAGCGAGGTCACTTCGCCAATCATGCGCAGGCCATCACTCTTGTCATCGTTCGTGACAGTCGTACCGAGTGATCGTATGAGGTAGTCAGTCTTACTCGCCATCGCCGCGGTATCCATGTTTACGAACGTTGGAGTACCTATAGCAGCGTCACCGTAGCTACAGAGGAATGATACTGTCCTCGTACTTCCCATGAGGCTCTCCTGGATGCTAAACTGCTCGAGAAGCAGGGTCAGGCTCATGCAGTCGCTGTAATCGGGTTGGATATACTTGCGCTTAATCGGAGAAGGAGTATGGGCAGGCTTTCAGTGCGTGTTCGACACATGCGAAACGGGCTCCGTGGAGAACAGTTCGTGGGAGGAGTAGGAGATTGTAGAGGCGAGAACTTCTTGGCGGTCGGGGTTGCCGTCTGGATTCTACTCATTACCACGCGAGAAAGTCGCAATCGAGTACTTCCCCCTGCCGCAGGTCTTTCGCAGATCTCGTCCAGGCGGGAACACCCGTGGCAGAAGAGAGGCCCACCACTCGACATACACCTGGCCTATTGGTTTTGAGGACAAGAAAATGTCGTCCATTTTCTGAACTCTACTATAACAAAAGGTGAGGATCGGAACGTAGAGATACTACGATATTCGTCATTGGAAAAATTCAAAAACTTCGTCCCGTCCACAGTAGTTCGAAGGCACGGTGGCGAAATCATGGAATGTGAGAATATGCAGCAGGTGAATGTGACCCCGCACCGAAATCAAACTGAAGCATATCAAATAGGCGCAGGTATCGTCAAGTACATAGGATGTACCAAATGACGAGCTTTTTTTCGGTGTGGGTCAACGGCATGCCTAGGTGACCAGCAGGACATCGTCACGAGCGACACCTGGGTCCTGACGGAGATTTGGTGGTATGCGTGGTATGATTGGGGAGTGGCGGGACACGCAATGTGCTATGTATGGTGAGGACTGTCAGCCATAGGAGGTAGGGAGAGTGTGGGAGCAGCGGCCATAGTGTGGTGTGGCGGTGGAGATTGCAAAGAAGAGTGAGCGAGTTGGGCGCCGTCCTTTGAAAGAGATCGAATGTGTGGTGGGCAAATATGAAAGAGGGGATGTCGGTCGTTGAAAGCTGAGAGGCTGGTGGAGTTTAAGCGATGGCTGGGTGTGACGGGCCATAACGAAACGGAAAAACCGCGTGCTGTGTGGAGTCGTTGGGGCGTGAAGACGTATAGACGACTCAATGCAATGCGGAGAGTGTGAGTTGGGGGAGGTGGAGAGAGTGAGCGGGAGGGATTGATGAAGGGGCTCCGTGATGCGAGGAGGAACGGAGGCTGGACTGGATGCATTGTATCGTTTGAGAGTGGAAAGAGAGGGGATGCTTGATGCGATACGGTGAATGCGGGTTACTGGAGGTCCAGAGGATGGGGGAGTCATGGCGATTTTGAGTTGTGGTGATGCAGACTGGAACGGAGGCTGGGCCGGATGTGTGGCGTCGCTGAAGAGGGGCAAGGAATACAGTGTTCGATATTATGTAGGGGGTGTCGGCAGCTGGGGAGAGTTTGGGTTCGGGGTTGGGGGTGATAGTGGAATATGGGGCCGCAAAATGGAACGGAGGCTAGGCGGGGTTCGTGGGGCAGTTGGAGAGGGGCAATACATAAGAGGTGGGAAGCCGTGTCAACGGGACGATGGCCTTGAATAGGAGGAGCGTGGAGCAGAACGACGATGGTATTGTGGCACAATGATAGTGACGTAGGACCGTCGATGTATTTCGGAAGTTTGGCAAACGTTATAGTGAAGAAATCGGGTGGAGCTAGACCGGCCCTCACGCGCACGCACGGAACGTCACTTCTACCTACATCAAGGTCCATGCACTGGAGTGAGGGGTTTGCAACTTCAAAAAGGGCACTTGCGGTCCAGTAAAAGAAGAAATGGACTCGCACACATTGGAGCACGCCGCAGAATCTGACTCAGCCTTAAACTTTTAAAGGTCGCAATATTTCGGCTAATTTTTCTACACTGGACCTTCGCAGAGCGCAGTGCAGTAACTAGTACCCCTAGACCTGGATGCACATCTGGTGGAAGTATAGCTCTAGTAATGCTCCGCACAGATGCCCACGTAGCGGTAGTCCAGGTCTAGTATTACTAGACATAAAACTGCGAAACTTCTAGTATCCCACGGGTTCAAGTAGGAGTCGTACTGCACTTCGTGGACGCCCCCGTCTAATTTAGGAAGAAAAGCCGTTTTAATGTCTTTGGCGAAAATGCCAATACCCCACAGGTATCATCTTTGCCAATCCGCATAATCCCCCCCTCGATCTATAGTCGTCTCCATCTGGCATTGCAACTCCTTTTATTCATGCTGTCTAGAGCTACAAGATACCCCCGGCTATTTAACTCTTCGTGCATATGTGGGCATTCTGCAGATCAAATACTGCTCCGTATATTGTCCCATTCAGGTACCGTACGCGCAGCACTGTACCCTTTCTTCATCGTTTTCGACTTCCATATCTCCTGAGACATTGTACAGACACTAAGTTCTACTCAAAACGTCCAGAATGACTATCGAATAATATTTGACTACTCCCAAACGTTTAGCAGTTCGGTACCGTTCGTTGGCTTCAGCAGTCTCTCAGGCTCTAGAATAGGTCCTTGCCGTGGGCTAGGTCCCCCTACAAAGGCTTTACGCCCTAGTTTCTCGAGTTGTCAGGCCCCAAAGCAGTTATACTTAAACTTCAAATTCATACCTGCTCTCTTCATACAAGACAGAGACGAGACAATCTCTCTCGGGATGCGTACCAACTGGCAAAGTGCCTACACCAGTCTCAGAGTGTCTTCCACAGGTGGGGCTGATGTTGGTTGCGCTCGTGAATGTCTAGATCGAAGTGGATACCCTCAAGCTCGCTAAAATCCACGTTGCTGGTCAGGGCGAAGTGAAGCACATGCATGGCTACGAAGCCCTCAATCGTTACTTTTAACTGATCCCAGTGCTCAATAAGTTGGCGACCTGGAAATTACTGGTGCAGAGGGTGCGTTTCGGCTGCCGTCACGCATAGAAAGAATTTGTGTTGGTGGCCTGGCGGGCCGACGCATGCAACTATACCGCACATTCCGCTGGCAAGATCGAACATTGCGGTGTTGCTGCTGTTATTGACCGGGAGTTGACTGGATCACTTGTCGTCGAGCATGTAGTGGCACCTACAGCCTGACTCCAAAGTCTTTTTGGCCCAGTCCATCCTCGTGGCCCCCGAGTCTTGCTCTTGCTTGGCTCTAGCTATCTTTGCCACGATTTGCTTCCATTACTCCCCCGTTTTTGTGCCTTCGGTGAGCTTCCCCAATTCGACAATCTCCCCAGGTCAGGGTGTCGTCCGTGAATCTGGCGCAGCTGCTCTGTTCCTGGAAAGCGCCTCTGCCTCCCCAGCATTGCCAAGGCCATCTACGAATGGAACGTTTCGTTGTATACAATCGTGCACAAAGCAGGGCCACGCCAAGCACAGCTGCGCCAAAAATGCGCACCAGCGGGTCGAACGGGTTGACGACGCGAACCCGCGTTCCCGGTTCCGGCAGGGCGACGATGCGGTCCTCGA
>JAUKWC010045766.1:0-10419 GCA_032356245.1 Endocladia muricata | reverse complement strand
ACGTATCGAGTTGCGCGCAGCCCAGAAACTAGTCGATATGCCATATCCTTCGCGCATGGATGTAAGGAACCGATCCGAGAACTGCGCACCTTCTTTCGATGCATAAGCAACATTCTGAACATTGGTCGATGTGATAACAAGACGACCTTCGCCGCTAATGCTTTGATCACCTTCAATAAAGCTGCCCGCATGACAAGCCTCTACAATAATAGTTGTCTTAAGCTCAGGTGCTTTCTGTTCTAGTGATGTAAGCCAGTCATTTAATTGAGCAGGCGTTACCCGTTCTCCGTTTGGTTCATCCAAATAAAGCTTGTCAATATTGCCATGATCCATCAAATAAATAGTCAGTGGCGCGCCTGAACCAACTTTGTCTACCGCCCAGTCTGATATGGCCGTCTCCAGATTTGCCGCAGTGGCTGCTGCGTCATAGCCGTCCAGGCTCGGATCCGTAGACAAGTAATAGATGTCCTCATCAGAGTAACCGCTTTCTTTAAAGAACTGATAGGTACGTTGAACAACATTGGCAATATTAATTTGAAGACGGTCTGATTCCTTCAGACGTCCCTCGACCAAGATGATTGCACCCGATACACTGTTTTCATTAAGTGGACGTACACTCACCGAATACTCTGCATCAGCCCCAAACACAGCCTGATCGAAGTTATAGAATTTAAGATATAGCGCGCCATTTTGAGGAGCAGCAATATCTAGTCGCACCCCAGGCGTGAACGTCTCTTCAAACTCAGCCGTAACTGCCCCGCCACACTCTGAATAGACCTCTAGAATTACATCCGCCACCGAATTCGCTCGGGTAAGCACCTCAATTCGATACGTTTGTTCTGCCGTCGCATCAAATTTAACCCAGTCAACATCGTCCAACTCGTGAAATGTGTGTGGTTGATTGCTGGCATCTGGCAAAATGGTTGTTGCAGAGGTACAGTCGTTGTTTGCCTCGTAGGAATCTTGGCCTGTTGGTATATTCTCTGGTGTGGCAATAGATGGCGGCGATGGATTTGGTTGTATGCCTGTCGGTGTTGGAACAGACGTCGGAGTGAACGGAACGCTGGTCAAAGTTGGAACCACTATTGGCGTGGGCGGAACACTGGTCAGAGTTGGGGCCAATGTTGGAATTAACGTTGGCGTGGGTGGAATGCTGGTCAGAGTTGGGGCCAATGTTGGAACTAATGTCGGCGTTGGTGGAATACTAGTCAGAGTCGGGACCAATGTCGGAGCTGGAGTCGCCTGCACACTTTCATCAACATACTCTGGTGCGGCGGTCAACCAAGACGCATAATTGACCGTTCCATTTACGGTATCGCCCGCACCAGTGGGGTTTCCATCTCGTTCGGTTGGGCCTGTCGGCTCTCCCCACCATATCCCTGTTGCATCAATCTCGTCAGATACTCTGCTATTTAGTCCATAAGAATTATTGTAAACGGCATTATTTGTGAGTACGAGGCTTGAGGGCTTGGCAACAACATGAATCCCGGTTCGGTTGCGTCGTATGGTTGTGCGCTCAATACTTACAGTAGATGGAACATTTGCAGATGAGTTAATGGTGATTCCGACACCGCTGCCATCTTCAACTGTGCTGTCGGCTAACGTTAGATGACCGTTCCCACTTAAGATGGAATCGCCTGCGTATCGAAAGATGGTATGTTGTAGATTAATGGACGACGCACTATTGGGAGTACTCAGGGCTTGACCATGGATGCCTCTCCAGTTACCTGCCTCGGGTTGAGTATTAGCTGGAGCAACAGAAATATTTCCGCCTACGCTATCATCATAGACGCTTGTGAATACAACTTTCGCATCTGTGGTGCCGGCTGTATTCAGGGTAGCCCCTGATTTAAGTTTTAAGTAACTTCTTAAGCTCATTTTTACTATGGTACCGGCTGGAATGGTCAATGTTGCGTTATCTTTAATCGTAGTAGGGGAACCCACCAGTAAATGAGCGTACCCCCCAACATTGTTCCACGCTCCCTCTTCGAGGTCGCCTGATAAGCCGATACCAACGATGTTATTTTTACTAAAGTCATTATTGTCGTAGGTAGGCGTTCGTTGTGGATAACCACCATTGACCTCCATCGGTATCCAAAAATCGCGTATCGTATTGTTCGCAATGAGAGGAGAACCATTTTTATTTAAAATAGCAGGTCGGCTCGATGTGCCTGTACCGATTAGAACATTATCAGTAAGCGTGACTTGGTCCGTTGCGGCATCTAATTCGATCCCAATATGGCTGTCGACCGTTTGCGTCATTGTATTACCGCTGATCAAGGCGCTCTCTATACCCAGAAATTTAATGATGGTTCTGTTTGACAAAAACTGATTGTCACGAATGATCAAACTGCCCGGCTGACTTGTTTGTCCGCTGGCATAAATATTGGCTTGATTAAAATTCGACTCATTATCTAAAAAGGTAGAGCCTTCAATTAAGATTGATGGCGCTTCATTATTAGCTGGTTGAACCAAAATTCCGTTGACACCATTCTTTTCAAAAATACTGTCCTGCACAGATAAATTTCCATGTGCCTGAATCCCAACACCGGCGTAACGCACGGTAACGTTTTTAAGATTTATGGCAGAAGAATCGGCGCTATTCACCCTTACACTTCGATTGCCTATGATACCTGTCCAATTGTTTGCTTCAGGTTGAGTGTCTTCTTCGTCATTGGCTGTAACCCCTCCAGCCGAATCGTCATAAACACTCGTAAAAACTATCGGTTGTTCTGGCGTACCAATTGCATTAAGCGTCGAGCGTTTCCCCAAAACTAAACTACTGTTAAACGCTTTAATAACTGTACCGGCTGGAATAGTAAGTGTTGCCGCCTCTTCCAGTGTTGCGGAATTCGGTGCAAGAAAATGTGTTAGTCCGCCAACGTTCGTCCATGTTCCACCTTTAAGAGTACCCGACACACCAACACCATCAAACACATTCTCTGTAAAATCATTTCCGCTGTAGGTTGGTGTAATTTCAGGATACCCAGCAGTCAAGTTAATGGGCATCCTAAACCCGCGAATCACATTACCTGACAGTACCGCCGTACTGTTTCTGTTCAAAATTGCGGGTCGAGAGGGTGAATCTGTACCGACAATCACATTCTCTTCAATAATTACTTGATCTGTTACCTCGTAGAGTTCGATTGCTATCGAACTACTCGCAGTTTGGGTCATATGGTTACCGCTAATGAGCGCACGCTCAACGGCTGATAATTCAATGATTCCGCGGTTGCCGCTGGTAAATGTGTTGTTCTGGATGATCAGACTTTCTGGTTGACTTATTTGTGCAGAAACATAAATGGCCGATTGACCACCAGCAGAGTTGTTATTCAGAAAAGTGTTTTGTTCAACAAGTATTGATGGATTCTCGTTTGCAGCAGGTGAAATATTCAGTGCATCTGCCGAACTGAATTCTATTTTACTATTGCGTAGATTCAGGTTGCCTTGTACATTAATGGCGGTCCTTGCGTAGCGAAGTACAACATGATCCAAATTGAGAAGGGACGCATCGTCCGATCCAACTGTACCGTTTCCTTGGCCCGTTATGCCAGGCCAATCGCCTGCTTCAGGGAGTGTAGCCTGCCCGTCATTGTTTGTATCACCGCCGAAGCTATCATCCTCTATACTCGTCAGGATAATCGGCTCTGCCTCTGTACCGATAACATTAAAAGTCGCGCGAGGCTCTATCGTAAACCCACCGTTTAAACTTTTAATAACAGTGCCCGCTGGGATTGTAAAAGTTAGTCCAGCACCTAGCTTTACAGAACCATATAAGAAGTAATTGTTTCCATCGTCAGTGATCCAAGTTCCGCTTTCTAAATCACCGCTAATGCCAATTCCCTGAATTTGATTACTTGCAAAATTGTTGTTGTCTAGTATCGGCATGGTGTTGGGATATCCACCATTAATCAGAAGAGCCGTCCGAAAATTAGAGACGGTGTTATCTGTTACTGTTGGTGTGCCGTTCTTAACTCGAATACCGGCAGCATCAGACGCTTCATTCGCCGCGATAATATTATTTGTTAACTGAACATTCTCTGTAACATTTGTCAGATCGATAGCGTAAGAGTGGCTACCAGATGTCCCATTGTGCGTGATCTGATTGCCGCTGATTAGCGCACTGTTTACATTAGTCAGCTCTATCGAACGATATCGTTGAGTTGTGAAGGTATTGTCCAGAATCGATAGCGACTCTGTCTCTCCAGTAATTGCAATATCAGAGGCGCTACTGGAACTGAAGTTGATGTCGCGAAATGTAGAGCGTAGAATCGATATATTTGACGATTGATTATCACGAACCGAAACATTAACGGCGCTGCGATAAGCCAATTCAATCAAACTATCGTGCAGGCTTAAATTACCTGAGGTTCTGACACCGGTACCGGGATATCGGATAGTTACATTTTCTAATCGGATAGTAGAGGTATCTGTGCTAGATATGCCACCCCAATCATTGGGAGATGGAGCCGTAATAACCCCATCTCCATTTGTATCGCCACCTGCCGAATCATCTTTTGAACTGGTAAAAAGTATCGGCTGATTGGCTGTGCCTATAGCGTTTAGGTCCCCTCTTACCACCAACTGTTGGACAGAACCTAACTTAATGGTCGTACCCGGTTCAATCGTCAATAGTACGCCCTCGTCAATGGTTACGGTGGTGCTTAAAACGTATGGACTATCGATCTGTCGCCATGTCGTATCGGCATCAATTTTTCCACCGATTAGCGTGCCACTTTGGGCGTGAGCGGCAGACGAATCAAAGATAAATAAAGCCAGTATTCCAAGCAGCAATGCGGTAAAAGTACGAAACAGGGAATTCCCCTTGACCTTATTTCCAGTAACTTTTTCCGCCGCTTCCACTTTTGAATGATTATGTACGAGCATACTTCCCCCCACTATTGATAGTTGTTCTTCGGCCTGTTTGTGATCTACTCTGCAAATGTCTCCAGTACTTCTGCATCTTTGATGTCTTAAAAAATTTGCTCACCGTGTAAGAAGAGGAAATCATTTCTAACACATGAATAATCGAGATAATATCGCTGCTGAATTTACTTTAAAAGATATGGTATATAGATCTTTGGGTTTGAATCTAGCGGTTGACCAACTTCAACTTCAATTGCACGAGGGCGAGCGTTAACCCCAAACTCATCCTCTGCATAGATAACGATCCGATAGGTGCCGGTCTTATTAAAGTTATCAGAAACAGTGCTATATTGATCATTGCCGTTATCAAATAGACTGATTGATCTGAAAAAGTCTCCTTTTCTCTCGTCAACAAGCCTATCGCCCTCAGTAGGAGAGCTGTATCCAGGTAGATAGATTTCGGCCCAAACACGCTTGACATCCGTGTCATCACGTACTTCAGCTTTGATAGTGGCCTTTCCCTCTGCAATCTCTCCAGTTAATGCTGCCTCAAAAATGTGCGGCGGCCAGTTACGCACCTCTAAACTTCCAACATTGCCAAAACCGCGGGTTGCGGCAAGTGCGCCATCACTTGCTTCATCGGGCTTGTTGTTTGTATCCCCATTGAGTAACGGGCGCTGAAATTGATGGGCTGCCTGTACAGATAATTTTGTCTCGTGATAGGCACTGTAGAGACTCTCATTTCGTCTGAGTGCTTCTAAAAAGTGATCAGAGAAGATCGCACCATCTGAGGTGGCCCAGGCCAAATTTTCCTCGTCGGTGGATGTAATAATCACGCGGTTTTCGCCCACAATGCTTTTCTCTCCAGCAACAAAACTTCCCGAGTAGCAGGCATCAATTACTACATTGACCCGCAGATCGCGATTATCTTGCTCCAACTCTGTTAACCACTCATCCAGGTCAGATGGTGAAAAGTACTCACCCCTCTCCTTGTCTAAATAGAAACGATTTTGGTCGCCATGATCCATCATATAAATCGTGATGGCACCCTCCGTTTCTATCTGGTCGGCTGCCCACTGGGTAATCGCATTTCTCAGCTTTGCTTTTTCGGCACGTGCATCTACATTTGGATGGGTCATATCTGGCGCGATGTAAAAAATTTGGTCGGGTTGATACCCTTTATTGATGAAGAGTTCGTAGACCGCGTCCGTTACGTGATAGATATTGTCCTGCACCGGATCGTCTGCTTCGATAGAACCCGCCACGAGGATTAGCGCACCAGGGCGGACCGCCTTACTCAAGGAGCGTACCGAAAGAGAATATTTGACATCGTCACCAGCGATATTTGTATTCTGATTAAGCAGCCGCAGGTAGTATGATCCTGCATCGGGTGCTGCGAAATCCAATCGTACTCCGGGGCTAAAGGTGGCGGCTTGGTTTGCGATATCAAGCGTGTCGCATTCTGGATAGAGTTCAATTGTTACATCTGCTGCGGAATCGTTTGGAACATCTACCTGAATCAGATATTCATGGCCTTTCGTTGCTTCGAAGCGTACCCAATCTTCGTCGTTCGCCTCGTGGAACGTGTGTAACTGTACCGCTCCTGTCGTGGCGATTCCCCTGTAGTTGGCACAGTCATTGTCGTCTTCGTAATCGTCTCCGTCGCCCGATAAGGGGATCTTTCGATAGGTAACGGCAACAACGTGATTCGCATCTGGCATGGTGACCACATTGCTGCTGGTCACTGCGGAGTCGTCAGTTGTTCCGCTCCACTGCCCAATCTCCCATCCATCTGCGGGGGGAGCCTGTAGCTGAATGCTCTCTCCTGCTAAATAGGTTCCCGAATCGCACCCCAATGAACTGGGCGGATCTGCTGTCGGTTCTGTGCCATCTCCAGATCGATCAAGTAATAAACTGAAACATGTGGCGGCCACATCATCAGATTTCGAAACGCGCACACGATGTAAGAGGCTGTTGTAGCCATCCCAATCTGTAGCAGACCACAGATCCGCATTGGCCAGCCGAATCGCATATCGTGCATCACTTGCAATGGTTGAATTAAGATCGGGTAGATGTAAATATAGCTGATAGTCACCTGCGGCCATGTTGCTTGTCAACGTAATCGATTCATCAATCAGGTAGCTTTGAGCCGATGCCAACCACGTGCGCGGATCGGCTGCAAGTTTAAAGGAATACTCCTCCGATGTTGACGAATTGCGCAGAATTAGATAGACGGGACGATCATTGTATGGGGCCGCAAAGCCATCGTTGACGATCTCTATTTGAATCGGCAAGGTGTCACCTGCAACGGCATCGTTTGGGTAAGATCCCTGCACTAGCCGAAGACGATATCCTAATCGATCAATGATACTCTGCTCGATATTTGCGGAATTGTGAATACACCCTTCCGTTGCCCAACCTTTTAACGTTTCTGCGTGGTAGTCTGTATTAATATATGACCAATGAAACCGAGCCATTTCATCGATCACACTATCGCATGAACGGGATGGGGCCTGATCCTCTGGTGGCAAATTTGCTTCCCCATCCAACTTATTGACCTCTCCACCCATCGCAACGTAAAGAGTGTCTGCTTCAACATATGCACGGTCTGCCTCGTCGCGGTATGTGCCATTATCGCGATAGGAATTGAGCAATGCGTCGTTGTGATAGCCGATCCGCGCTGCGGGAATTTCAGTATACGCCTCGCTCTCCGAAACGGGTGATGTCTGGTTATACATCACTATCTTTTGAAATGGAAAGCGTAGCGCAACAGTACGCTCCGCTGGAAGTGCCGTCAGCAGCGCATCTGTTATCTGACGGCGTCGCTGATGCTGGGCATCGGAAACCATCCATGGTATTGAAGTATCATCTACAAAATGATTGGTGTAATACCATTCTCCCCATATGCCAATAAACCCTGCCTGAAGCACGGCGATAATATTCACATATTCTTCAAAAATTGGTTCAAGCTGATCGATGTGGCTCAATATCTGCAATAGCTCCGCATCTGCGATATTCATTTCTAGGACATCAGGTATATCGTTGCCATCAGCACTATCGTCATCTGCAGAGTATGCAAAACGCAAAATGCATTTCTTACCAGCCGCACGAATGCTGCTCAAGTTTGCGCGAATATGTGCTAGAAAAGTCTCAGAAATATCGGAGGTGAGAAATGTATCCAATACGAAAATGCAGTAAACCTGCGTGATCGTAGACTCTTCCTCAGCACTCAGCCAATCGACGCGATCTGTATCAGGAAGCAGAGAATCTGCCCACAGAGTGGGACTGCTGGACTTGCTCTTCAAGTATCGATAAAATCCACGCTCAGGATTGGGGAAGAGCTCGGTTGTTGAACTATAGGTAATGGTGGTTGCAAACGCAGGGTCAGATGCATCACTGTAGTTGACTACGACGGCCTCATAGTCGAGATTCATATTGTCTACCGTATTGCCCGATTCTACCTGCACCCGAATCTCGCGGGTGGTCGGGTTAATATAGTCCGATGCGTTGCCGATCACTGGGAATGAAAGGACTTGCCACGATTCCCAACCTGCGAAACCAACATTCTCTCCTATCTCAGACCACTCTTCAGTTGACCAGTTGTAGATCTGCCACGTCCATGGCTGTCGATCTTTGGCTGGACCCAAGTAGTTAAGCTCCACTGCCATGCTGGTAGTCTGCTGAATGTCGATCTCTGCTGGGAGATAGTAAGAACGATATCCTCGATATTGAGCTTCTTCCGAGAGGAATTCGATGTAGAAGTCCCAGTCGCTCTCGCTAACAGAGCCTGACTGATCTTGCACATGAAGATTAGATATAGGCTGATCACTTCCGATTGCGCTCGATAAAGTAGTTAGTGATGCAGGAGAGAGTGTTTCTGTTGCGTCTATAGATTGCGTAAGATTCAACGGTGAGTTCAGTACTTTGGAGGAGGCAGAGAGCCTTGTAACGTTCCGATTTGAGAAATCCTCTGCCAAAGTGATATTATCTGTTGCTCCGAAAAAATGAAAGAGCCACAATATAGATACTGACGCAGTGAGGCAAAACATAATGGATATTCGCCATCGATATGTGCCAAAATATTTATTAGATTGTTGTTGCATTGGGTGTCTCTTTTTTGATAGAGGTAAAACAGAGAAATATATCGACAGGTCAAAATTTGTCAAGTAGAGAACAGACCTACTTTGCAGTTGTTTTTTCTCTGGCGCTATATGTTCTACAATAAATTTTACCGATCTTATGAATGGAAGCGTCAACCACACGAGTTTCTGTTGAGCCAATATTCTGTATATCTATCGATTGATCCCCTCGTATACATAAAACTGGTCGCCACTTCCTGAGCCAAGCTGATTTACCACGGCAACAATTTTTGAACCCACATCTCCGCTGCACGTTGCCGCACCAACGTATCCAGCCGCAATCTCATTGGATTGAATATGAGTGAGAGAACCACCTGTGAAAATCTCGCCAGAAACGGTATAGTCGCTGTCTGTAAATGTGCAAATCACATTGGTTAAAGAGTCACCGACATTGGCTATAGCAAAACCTGTAAAAAATCCTCCATTGCGGTCCATAATTAGCGGTAGAACTACCGTATCCGTTGCATCTTCGGCGCGAAAAGAAGTATACGCTTCACCATTAGAACCAGGTAATAACTGATTGCTAATGCCTACTAATGGTTGATTCGTGCTGTTCTCTGTTACGGTTGCAGAACCTATTAAGGATGCGCCTCCTGTACAAGTAGAGTTCGAACCATCTTCAAATGCAAATAAGGCAAAAGTTGCCGAATCACCAGAGCCAATTGTCTGTGTTTCTGAACATGCTGTGCCAGCAACTGAAGGTGTATAGGCAAGTGTAATCTCTGTCGCTTCATTACCGCCGTTCTGAATCTGGATTCCTGTTATATAACCACTACCGCTAACGTTAACCAGCGGAAATGTGGGCGATGTCGAAAAGTTTGTAAAGCCAGAATAGACAAAGCTCACATCAGCATCCTTCTGTATAACTGCGGCAGAGAGCGGAACATTGCTCGTGATTGAACCTGCAAAAACAGGGGTATTATGCACTTCTAATTCTTGATAGATATACTTTGTTGTATGAGCCGGAATTGTTTCCTCTCTGGAAGTACTGTCGCTGTAATCAATCGATACAGTTGCCTCGATATCATTCGTGTTTTGAAGTCCGAACATTGTGACGAACTGATCTTTTGTCAGCAGCGGTAGCAAAATTTCAGTCGATGGCTGCGGTACAGCATACGAACCTCCCATGCGGAGGCCTTCGGATGCAATATTAAATATCGCCGTAATATCTTGTTCGCTTCGAATTTCAATCGATCCATCCCGTCCCGCGGGGTTATCTAGCGGAAAGATTGTCAGAGAATCATTTGCATCAACAGTGTAATCAATCGCAGAATGTCTCGTGCCATCTGGGTTATAGCGCACTACTTCAACGACGGTGGTTTCTGACTCTAGATTTATAATTTGCGCGCCAGTATCATAAGGCGATGATTGAGTAGCATCTTCAAATGCGCCAAATAGGGGAACGGAAATGACA
>JAUKWC010045755.1:0-10427 GCA_032356245.1 Endocladia muricata | reverse complement strand
AGCTAAAGCTGCGGGGCTGGGGGGCGGCGCCCTTTTAAGAGGGCTTTGGGGTGGGCAGAGGTTTGGTTTTGTGGAATCTATCGTCGGCGTGGCGTCATCAAATAGTGGTGCCAGAGTAGGCGTGATGCAACTGAGCGATAGGGTCGCCATGCTTCGCCCAGTTGCGTCATCTCTTCGGGGGTTGGATCGGCGGGCAGCCCCTTTACTTCGCGTGCGGCGATCACCAACGCGCGGTCGCCGATCGGCCAGCGATCTGGTCGGCGCAGCACCATCAGCAGATAAACGTCGGCGGTCCATGGGCCGATGCCTTTAAGTTTGCACAACTCCTTCTGAGCTTCATCATCGGCCAACGTTTCCAGCGCGTTGAGATCAAGTGAACCATCCAAAATTGCCTGCGCCAGATATCGACCGTAGCTGCTCTTTTGGCGGCTAAAGCCAGCGCTACGTAATGCGTCGTCATCGAGCGACAGAAAACTCTCTGGCGTCACGGTTTCGACCAGCGCGCAGAGTTTGTCAAACGCGGCTTGGGCCGACGCCAGCGATACCTGCTGTTCGAGAATCATGTGGATAAGGGTGGCAAAGCCTGGCTCGCGTCTCCACATGGGCGGTACACCAAACTGGGCATACACGCGCGCAAAGTCGGCGTCTCGCTGGGTCAATTCGGTAACGGCGGCGGCTAAGGTTTCATCGGTTAGGGCTGTGGGTGTGGTCATGGGTTTTGCCTGCGGACAATAAAGTAAGAACATTTGGTTAGCGGTTGTACGGGATATCAAAAATATAGTACCCTACTTTTCAGATAATTCGTAACCACAGAAGAAGGAGTATTTATGACAACGTTATCGAGTTTGCCCGCTTGGCAGGCATTGACCGTACATCAACAAGAGATGGCGCAGAGGCATATGCGCACGCTCTTTGCAGATGATGCGCAACGCTTTGAAAAATTCTCGCAGCGGTTTCAGACGAGTGATTCCGGGGGCGAGATTGATATTCTTTTCGATTACTCCAAAAATCGGATCACGGCAGAGACGATGACGCTGCTGCTAGATCTGCTGCGAGAATCGGGGTTGGGCGAGCAGATCGAGGCGATGTTTGCGGGGCAGCCGATCAACAAGACTGAGGATCGTGCGGTGCTGCATGTGGCGTTACGCAATCGTTCGAATCGACCAATTTTGGTGGATGGCGAGGATGTAATGCCTGCGATCAATGCGGTGTTGGCGAAGATGCGTACTTTTAGCGAGTCGGTGCGGTCGGGTGCGTGGAAGGGCTATTCGGGAAAGGCGATTACGGATGTTGTCAATATTGGGATTGGCGGGTCGGATCTGGGTCCAAAGATGGTTACGACGGCGCTGATGCCTTATGCAAAAGAGGGGCTTCGCGTCCATTTTGTATCGAATGTAGATGGGACGGATATTGTCGAAACGTTGAGGCTTGTGCAGCCGGAGACGACGATTTTTCTGGTGGCGTCGAAGACGTTTACGACGCAGGAGACGATGACGAATGCGCGCACGGCGCGGGCGTGGCTGCTGGATACGGCCCAGGATAAAGCGGCAGTTGCTAAGCATTTTGCGGCGCTTTCGACGAATGCAGGCGGCGTGGCAGAATTTGGCATTGATACGGAGAATATGTTCGAATTTTGGGATTGGGTGGGTGGCCGCTACTCGCTTTGGTCGGCGATTGGTTTGTCGATTGCGCTTTATATTGGCATGGACAATTTTGAAGATCTGCTGGCAGGTGCGCACGCAATGGATGAGCATTTCCGCACGGCAGCGTTGGAGGAAAATATTCCGGCGAAGTTGGCGGCGTTGGGGATCTGGTACAACAATTTTTTCGATGCGCAGACGCACGCCATTCTGCCTTATGATCAGTATCTGGCGCACTTTGCTTCGTACTTTCAGCAGGGCGATATGGAGAGCAATGGCAAGTCGGTGACGGGCGATGGGGAGCCGATTGAGGAATATTCGACGGGTCCGGTGATTTGGGGGGAGCCTGGTACGAATGGGCAGCACGCTTTCTATCAGCTAATCCATCAGGGAACAAAGCTGATCCCGTGTGATTTTTTGGCTGCGGCGCAGAGCCACAATCCGATAGGCGATCATCATGCGATTCTAATTTCGAATTTTCTGGCGCAGACTGAGGCGCTTATGGCTGGTCGCACGCGGGAAGAGGCCCGTGCAGAGTTGGCGGATCAAAATCAGAGCGATGAACAGTTGAATCTACTGGCACAGGCGAAGACTTTTTCGGGAAATCGGCCAACGAATTCGCTTTTTTATAAAAAATTGACCCCCGCAACGTTGGGATCGCTTATTGCAATGTACGAGCATAAGATTTTTGTTCAAGGCGTTGTGTGGCGTATTAATTCGTATGATCAGATGGGCGTGGAGTTGGGCAAGGTGCTGGCCAAGGTGATTTTGCCAGAGTTGGCCGAGGAGAATGTGATTGATTCGCACGACAGTTCGACAAACGGGCTAATTGGGTATTATAAGGCGATGCAGTCAGGGTGATGATCTGCACGTGACTGACCAGAGAAGCGATGAACTTATTCCCACAGTCGTTATCTTTTGGAACAAATAATAATTTATTACCGTCTACGATTTGTAGTAATGATTAGATGAACTGATGTCAGTCATGTGTCAGAATTTTGTGCAGACACGATTGTTGTTGTGTGCTACGATGGTGATATGAATTTGGTAAATAAACGAGCTTTTACAATAGGTTTTTTAAATAGGATGATGCAACGCGTGACGCGCTG
Source organism: Endocladia muricata (assembly GCA_032356245.1). Classification (NCBI taxonomy): domain Eukaryota; phylum Rhodophyta; class Florideophyceae; order Gigartinales; family Endocladiaceae; genus Endocladia; species Endocladia muricata. The sequence continues at coordinate 7,678 of JAUKWC010045755.1, read as the reverse complement.
TGCCATCCTATTTTGCATTTTAATGGTGGGGTTGCTGGTTGCATGTGCTCAAGAACCTGAACCGGTTGAGCAGGTGCAGATTCTTGAACCAGTTGAAGAGATGGAGATTTCTACGCCAGTCGAAGGGGTAGAAGTTGCTACGCCAGCAGAAAAAGCAGAAAAAGTAGCGAAGACAAAGAAGGCAGAAAAGATTGAGAAGCCAACATCGGCACTGAAATCGGTGCCGATGTCGACGTCGACGCTAGTGTCGACAACAGTGTTGACATCAGTGCCGACATCAGTGCCAGTGGCGCGGGCGGCTTCGATTGGTGCTCCTCAGATGTTGGTATTGCCCGCCGCGGAACGCGTTCTTTTTACGGACGCGTTTACGGATTATGCGGTTGATGGCGATCAGGATGGTCTTTTTGAGACGCTGGTGGTTGATGTTGAGGTGGCGGTGGCAGAGGCAAACCATTACAATTTTGGGGCTTCGCTTTACGTTGTCGATGCGGGGGGCGCTGTTCAAGGGATCGATGGTGTTCAACGCTGGCTCTTTTTAGAAGAAGGGATTCAAATGGTCTCGATGGCTTTTGAGGGCAAGTATATTAAGTTGAGCGAGCAAAGTGGATCCTATCAGTTGAGCGATCTTTGGGTCACTCATATTCAAAACCCAACGCCGATGCAGTTGCGCGAAAATGTAATCGACTCGCGAGAAGCGCCTTATCGTACGGCGGAGTACGTTCATACGCAGTTCCAAGGTCCATAGCACTTTCTAATTGTAGCTTTTGGTTGTAGCTTTTGGTTGTAGCTTTGCGCGACTTTTCTGTGTTCGATGCGTCAGTATATTTGAACGTCAGCGCATGGGATTCGTATAGATTTTGTAGGTTTAGGGAAGAAAACATAACTTTTCTACAATTAAATCGTATAATTTTTTGACATACCGAAGAGAAAGTACACCCATTGCTCATCAAAAGTTAGTTTGTAGGAGTTCATCTCACCGCTTTGTCCAAGCAGGCGAAAGTCATTTTTCGTGTGCTTTTGTGCAAATTGTGTAAACACGGCGCACCCTTTGTTAGTTCTGCAATAGATGAAAGATGCGTTTTGTCTATGAACGAGAAGGGTATTTACGGCGCAAGTATTTGTATTGTTCTGTGCAGCAATCACTAATTTTAGGAGAATTTTAAAGATATGATGAATAGATTGACGCGTTATTTAATGCTGGTGTCTCTCTGTGTGGTGACCATTTTTATTGGTTACTCTGCGGATGGACCAAACAGCGTATTTGCGAATGAAGTTTCGCAGCAGGTCGGGCCACAGGTATCGCCTGATGAGTTGCCCGATACGATTCCTGCCTCACAGATGCAGTTCCCAGCGGATCAGATGGTTCCGCCGCCGCAAGGAGATATTAGCGCGGCACAGTTGGGGCAGCGTCAGGAGATTGAGAGCGTTTCTACTTTTCTACAAAGTGCGAATCCAGATGCGCAGACCGTTCTGATTGATCAGGGGCATTTGAACTACTATACGGTTATGGAGGATGATACCTATTCTTATAGCCGATTTACGGATGCCATTTTCGATGCGGGATACACGATTCGTATCAGTACGGTTGGGGAAATTACGGCCCCCGTTCTGGCGCAGGGGAATGTTTATGTTGTGCCGCTGCCGCAGAAGTCTTTTAGTGCAGCCGAAGTAGATGCTATGCAAAGGTTTGTTATCAATGGCGGTGCGATGCTTTTGATAGCCGATTATAGCGGCGATTATAGCGATCCAGCCCGATCGCTGGCAAACGCGTTTGGCGCTATTTTAAATGGTGATATTGTGACCGATCCAGATCCAGCAGATCATCGCGATAATCGGGTTCATTGGGTAAAGTATACGGGCAAGAATTTCGCCGCTCACCCAATTTTTGAAAATGTAGGTGAGCTGCAATCTTATACAAGCTCATCGATTTTGCCATATTCCTCTTTGCCGTTGGTGAAGGCGGATGCAAATGCTGCACCAGCAGAGAGCGTTGTGGCGGTTGCCACCGAATACGGCCTTGGTCGCGTGGTCATTTTGGGCGATTCAAATTTCTTTGACAATACGTATGGGTTTGATAAAGCAAACAACAGGCAGTTTGCAACAAATATTATCAACTGGCTCGCCAGCAATCAAAGTAATCAGAGCGCAACGCCAACCCCATCAGGCCCTATTGCAACAGCGACCAATACGCCACAGGGTGTGCAAAATACGCCAACCAATACCCCAACTAGTACTTCAACACCGACTGCAATACCAACCTTTACGCCACTGCCAACCTTTACGCCACCACCGGCGCCAACGCCAACGCCGTTTAATAATCCGCCCGATGCGGATGGAGACGGGCTGCTGAACACAACCGAGACAAACGGCTGGAGCAATGCCGTGGGCTTCTTTATTACCAACCCAGCAGATAGAGACACGGATAAAGATGGTCTTTTAGATGGTCAAGAGAAGCTCTTTGATTCGAATCCACTAAATGAGTATGATCCTGGGCTTCATGCTGTTTATAATAATGCGTTCCAAACAAGAGAGTACTTTGCGTGGAACCAACAGGGTGGTCAATATATTGCCTATGATGCAGCGGTGATCCGCCGTGGATCGACTCTTACAATCGGCGGCCCGGCTGGGTCGAATGTAACAATTAGCGCCAGCATTGGTGGGTTAAGTCCGATCAGTGCGCAGCCAGATGCAGCACCCGGACGCTGGAATCTCTACGTTGGGCCAGGCAATACAGTAGGCGAATATACGATAACGGCCACCAAGGGTGGCTGGAGCGACAGCATGAAGCTCTATGTTATCTTCGAAATGCCAACCGACTTAGGGCCGGCGGAGATGGGTGCTTATTTATATGATGATGATCCCAGCAACAATAAAGATAACACCTCGATTTGGTTTACCACGTCAGAAGAGAATTACACATCCGGCAGCGGTCAACCACGTCATCGTGCGATAGGGTACGGGATCAACTTTACGAATGATCAATATAAGTCATACGTGGTCGAGCAGATGATTTCGGCGGTGAATGGCAGCACGTCAAAATCGGTTGCAGCGTTGCGCATTGCTCAGCGTCTGGATACGCTCACTCGCTTTGATCCAACCAAGTATACGCAGACGATGTACGACGTGCTCTACGCATACGATCAGCGTAATCAATGTTCGAATATTGCCAATGCGCAAGTTTCGTTTAATCGATCGGCAGGCATTGCATCACGCCCAATGGCGGTAGATTGGGATGGACTGTTAGTTGGTAGCGGCTACTTCGATCATGCAGCAGAAATTTGGCTCAACGGGGGATGGAAAGTCTCGCGGGCGTACAACGTAGCAACCGCAGGTGAGGATTCACCACTGCCCATTGCGGGTGGCATTGTGCCTGTAACGGACACGCGCACGTGGGGGATTTATCATTATCCAGAATCATATAGTGATATAATCATCGCGGCGAAACCAAACTGGCGCTTTGATCAGCTAAACACTTTTGCAAATCGCGCGTATATTTATGATAATGGCGTGCCAAACCAAGTTCGTTCGATGGATTGGCTAGAAACACGGCTGGTGCCATATTGGGGCTGGTTCAACGAGCCGCTGCGCACGGGCGGTACGTATGATGGACAGGTGAACGCAGCGCGATCCGTCGAATTGAGCGCATCAGAGGTTGCCATGCGAGCGACTTATGCAACCATGAACAGCAAACAGTCTGACTATGCGCAGAGTGATCAGGCACTGGTAATTGAGAGCAATCTCGCCGTGAAGACAGCGGGCAACTACACGCTACAAGCCAGCCTGTATAGCGATGCAAATGGTCGACTTGTTGCTCAAAGCAAATCAGATCTAAGCCAAGGCGATCAGACAGTATCGGTTGCGTTTGACGGCAGCGACATTTTCCGCACGCGATCAGACGGTCCATACACGGTGGATCTGATTCTACGCAACGCCGATACGGGCGTAATCGTCGCACGCGATGCTCATACAACAGCCGCTTATGCCTATCGAGATTTCGAAGCGGGCGAGGTGACTTTTATCGATCAGTATGATGCAAACGGCAGCGACACGGATGGCGATGGCAAGTTCGATTCGCTGACGCTGGATGTTGGCGTAAATGTATCTGAGCCGGGCAGTTATACCATTATGGGAACGCTGGCTGGCGGCGTCCGCAAGGGGCTAGCCAAAGAGAATGCGTTTGTCTCTAGCCAGAAGTACATAGCGCTAGAGACCGGCACGCAAACCGTGCAGCTAGAGTTTGCAGGCAAGGACATCTTCTCGAATGGTGAAGATGGCCCCTATACGGTTGGCGAACTCTTGATCACAGATGTAGAGTTCCCATCGTTGACGGATATTCTAAGCAATACAATCGACTCACGCTCGAATGTTTACACGACAACGGCCTACAGTCGAGCAGATTTTGAATCACCTGCGGCCTACTTTACGAACGTGTTTGATGATGGCGACGCAGCCACCAATGAAGATGGACTTTACGAAACATTGCCCATCAATGTGGGGATAGGCATTGCCGAAGCGGGCACCTATACGGTCAAGGGTGATCTGTACGACAGCGCTGGTTCGCTAGTCGAAACGGCTAGCTGGAGCGGCAACAGCAGCGGCGTGGCGCAGCTTGTCTACAGCGGGGAGGCGATCTTCTTGGCGAATTATAGGAATGACGACATCGACTCCTATACGCTGCGCAATCTGCGGATTACCGATTCAACGGGCCGCGTGCTGATGACGATGGATGATTCGAGCTTTAAGACGGATGCGGGGCAATATGGTTGGGCGGCCTTCGCTGGCCCATCGGTTGCGCTAACCGGAACGGACAAAGACTTTGGGGTTGATACAGATGACGATGGTCTCTACGACGAATTTGTGGTTGAGGTCATGGTAGATGTTGCGACCGCCGGTACTTACTGGGTTGAAGGCTGGTTGGCCGATCAGAACAGCGAGCTGATCACGTGGAGCGAGAGCGAACGTGTTGAGTTGGCGGCTGGTCAGCATACAATCGAGTTAGCGTTTGATGGCAAAGCGATCCACGCTCGAAACTACAATGGGCAATTTATTCCAACAAGCCTTAAAGTAGTGGGCGCATCGGCGGTAGGCTATCTTGTTCTTGATGAGGTAGATGAAGCCACATCAACAACTGCATACAGCCGCAGCAGTTTCGAAATTGCACCAGGAACATCAACGTTCCCACTGAGAAGCGGTAAAATCTACTTACCGACGATTCAGCGATAGGGTCTGTTTTTTCTACGGAGCGTCGATAAAACAGACGGGGTGACAGTCACTATCTATATGACTGTCACCTACTCCCGTGAGTTATATTGAACGGTAGGATAACTTTTTCTGTCGGGCAAGAGAAGTTTCTGTCTGTTTGACAGCAACTCGTAATATACTGGTTTTCCGAACCGTGATATACTCATAACGAAGTTTACCCAAAACTTTTTGCATAGATAATAAGAGGCACCAGACGATTCATTGTCTGGTGCCTCTTCGCATTTAGACCACGTTTGCATTGCGACAAAAAAAAGGCCGATCACACTGTGATCGGCCTTTTTTTGTCGCAATGCTCATCAGACTGGCGAAAGATGGTGGAACGAATCAGCCGTTGCCGCCTTACAGGCTCTCTCATAGCTAGCTGGATAGGGTGCTCCAAGCAGATCACCATCCTCGATAAATTCGTAGATCTCGCCATAATGCTTAATTTCTGTATTCGAGACCCGACGCATAATATGCCACGGTCGCAGCTCCTCGGGGCTGGACAACCCCATCGCGCCGAGCAACTCGCAAAGGCTGGCAATCGTCTGGCGGTGAAAGTTGGCCACGCGACCATTTTTGGCAGACGGAACCAATCCCGCCATCAACTGTGGATCTTGCGTGGCAACGCCAACGGGACAGTGATTCGAATTGCATTTAAGCGCCTGAATGCAGCCCAGCGCCAGCATCATGCCGCGCGCCGCAGAGCAAAGATCCGCACCAAGAGCCAGCCGTTTGACCATGCCAAAACCAGAGGTCACTTTGCCAGTCGCAATCACCTTAATCTGGTCGCGCACGCCAAAGCCAACCAGCGCATTATGAACAAAAATCAGCCCATCTACAAGCGGAGCGCCCACATGATTCGAGAACTCCAGCGGCGCGGCCCCCGTTCCGCCCTCGCCGCCATCCACCGAAATAAAGTCGGGCGTAATCCCCGTCTCGATCATCGCCTTGCAGATAGCCAAAAACTCGCGCCGTTTGCCCACACACAATTTGAAGCCAACCGGCTTACCGCCAGACAAATCGCGCAGTTCTTTGATAAATTCCAGCAGCCCAGTAGGCGTTTGAAAGGAAGTATGACCAGGCGGCGAAAGCACATCCTTGCCCATCGGCACGCCACGGATCTCTGCAATCTCGCTCGTGAGCTTGGCCGCAGGCAAAATTCCACCATGACCAGGCTTGGCCCCCTGCGACAATTTAAGCTCTATCATCTTCACGTTGGGGCGCGTCGCATTTTTTTGATACCTCTCCGCAGAAAACGTGCCATCATCGGCGCGACAGCCAAAATACCCCGTGCCGATCTGCCAGATTAGATCGCCACCGCCTTCCACATGGTAGCTGCTGATCCCGCCTTCGCCCGTGTTGTGCGCAAAATGCCCGATCTGCGCGCCCTGATTTAGCGCCAGCACCGCATTTGCGCTCAGCGATCCATAGCTCATAGCCGAAATATTAAAGATGCTGGCTAAATACGGCTGTGTACAATCTGGCCCACCGATAGTTACGCGCAGGTCACATCCGTGCAGATCTTTTGGTGCCAGCGAATGGTTGACCCATTCATAGCCCGTCTCGTACAGATCCTCTTTGGTGCCAAAGGGAATGGTGTCGCGCACATTTTTAGCTCGCTGATAGACCAACGAGCGCTGGTCGCGATCAAACGGCACGCCATCGGTATCGCCTTCAACAAAGTATTGATAAATCTCGGGCCGAATCAGTTCGAAAAAATAACGTCCATGTCCAATAATAGGAAAATTGCGCAAAATCGCATGTGTGGATTGTGTCATATCATAAAATCCAAGCGCAACCAGCGGCAAAAGAAAAACCAATAGCCAAAGAAACGAAGGGAAGAAAATGGCGCTAAGCAGAGCAAAAAGCGCAACCCCACCAGCAAAAACAAGCATTACACGACGCATAAATTTCTCCAATAACTTTATTGTACTCAAGTAACTCATATCTCGTCGCAAGCCGACAAGATGACGCACTCCGTGACGCGTCCCGTGACAGTCCCTTTTATGCCCTTTGGGTATCCCCTCGCAGAGGAAGGTTAGGAAGGGGTCAAAACGCTGCCAAATATCCTAAGGCGCGATTCAATCCATCTCAAGTGCGGCGTGCAAAAAAGCCCAAATATCAGCCCATTCCTCGATCTGCATCGTGGTCGGCTTGCCCGCGCCGTGACCAGCATTCGTCGCCACACGGATCAGCGTCGGCGTATCGCCCGCGTGTGCGTGCTGCAACGCCGCAGCGAACTTAAAACTGTGGGCAGGGAAGACACGATCGTCATGATCACCAGTCGTAATCAGGGTGGCGGGATAGGCTGTGCCTGCGGCCAAATTGTGATAAGGCGAGTAGGTGAGAAGCGTAGCAAAATCATCGGCATCTTCGGGGTCGCCATAATCTGACGTCCAGCCCCAACCCAGCGTGAATTTATGAAAACGCAGCA
>JAUKWC010045744.1:0-10437 GCA_032356245.1 Endocladia muricata | reverse complement strand
CGCTGAGCGCGCCGTATTTCTGGCTGTTGGTGGCAAGTTCATGCAGCACCAGGCCGAGCGGGGTGGTGGCCTGCACATGCAGGGGCACGTCCTGGCCGCGCAGCTGCACGGTTTTGCCAATGCCGTAGGGCTCCAGCACAAGCTCGACGAGGCGTTTGAGCGAGGTCTCGGTATAGCCCGCGCCGCCGCGGGACGCGTCATGGGCGCGCGACAGGGCCGCGAGGCGCGACTCGATATTCTTGATGAGCGCGCCGGTATCATTTGTGCGGCGCGCCTCGGAGCGGAGCATGCCGAGTGTGACGGCAAAGAGATTCTTGACGCGGTGGTCGAGTTCGCGAACCAGAAGGGCTTGCTCCCGGGCGGCGGCCTTGAAGGGGGTGATGTCGTAATTGACGCCCATGATGCGCGTGCCGTTGTCAACCAGGCGGCCCTCTCCGACGAGCCAGCGCTCTGGTGTGGTGTCGCGCACGCGAAACTCCACGCGGTAGGTTATGCCCTTGTCGATGGCTTCCTTGAAGTTCCGGTCAACCCGTTCCAGATCGCGCGGGTCGATCCGGTCGAGCACATCCTCGACGAGGAGCGGGCCGTTTCTGGGTAGGTCGAACATCTCGCGCACGGCGGCGTCGCAGACACTTTCGCCGGTTTCGGTCACGGTATGCCAGACGCCCACGCCCGTGACGGCGAGTGCGAGCTCGAGCGAGTTCATCGCATCCTCGGCGACGCTGCGCGCCTCCCGGAGCTGGGTAATGTTGGCAAAGGTCAGCGACACGCCCTCAATGCCGTGATTGGGCCCGTAATAGGGCATCAGGCGCCTGGCATAGGCGCACCCGCCATCGCGTGACATGACGTGGCGGGCGATTTCCTTGCCGGTCTCCAGCACGCGGGAGGCGTTGGGAATGATGGTGGCGTCCGTGACATTGGCGGTAAACGCCGAGAGCGGGCGACCGATATCGCTGTCATTGAGGTCGTAGATCTCGCGCGCGGGATCGGTGAACATGCGGATGGTCAGGTCGGGATCGAGCACGACCAGGGCGAGGTCGGTGGCAGCGAGGAAATTGCGCTGATCGGTATTGGCGATGGCGAGCTTGTCGATCTTGGACTTCAGTTCGTCATTGACGGTCGTGAGCTCTTCATTGGCGCTTTGCAGCTCCTCGTTCATGCTCATCATTTCCTCGTTGGAGGATTTGAGCTCTTCATTGGTGGTCTCAAGCTCCTCGACCAGAGTGCGGAGTTGGATGCGGGTGGAGTCGAGTTCGGTCTGGAGCGTTTCGTGCTGCGCGTTCAGGTCGAGGGCGGGGATGAGGTCGTCATCCGTGCGCGCGCGGAAGGCCGCCACGTCGCGGATGACAATCAGGGTGGAGCCGTCCGGCAGGGGATCGGCGACGACATCCGTGGTCTGGGTACCGAATTCCGAGGTAATCTGGATATCGCGTTGCACGGTGCGTTTGCGTTCGGACATGGCGGTGCGCAAGCCGGAGGTGAGCGCATTGCGCAGGCCGGGGCGAGCCAGCGAGGCGACATGCCGGGTCATGGCCCCGGCGGGGATATCGAAATACTTGCCGAGCTGTCCGGAGGACTCCGTAATCTCGCCGGTCTCGCCGACGACGATATAGGACGGCGTATAGGCATCGATCAGGCGTTGCTGGACAATGCCGGAGGCCGGGGATGTTGTCGTGACGGGCCGTGTGCGGCGGCGGTTCGGCAGTCCGTGAATACCGCCCAGCGGCAGGGTGACGATTTCGGGCGTGCGCCCGTCCTTGCGCCGAAAGATGCGGTGGCGTGCGCTGATGGGATCGAACAGATCCTCGCGACTGCCGATGCTCTCGGCCGGGCCGAGAAAGAGGGTGCCGTTGGATTTGAGGGCATAGTGGAACAGCGGGAGGATTCCGGCCTGCAGGCGGGAATTGAGATAGATCAGCAGGTTGCGGCAAGTGATGAGATCGAGGCGCGAAAAAGGCGGATCCTTGATCAGCGAGTGCGAGGAAAAGCGCACCATGTCGCGGATGACGGGCTGAACGGTGAAGTGCCCGGACGCGCGCACGTCCAGATAGTCGTGATAGTGCTGTGGAATGCTTGCCAGTGCGCTGACGGGATAGCGGCCGAGTTTGGCAATGGCGAGCATCTGCTCATCGATATCGGTGGCGAAAATCTGCACGAAGGGCGGGTTGGGCTTGTCGCGCATGGCGTGCGCGATCATGAGCGCGAGGGTATAGGGTTCCTCTCCGGACGAGCAGCCCGGCACCCAGAGGCGGAGGGTATCGGAGCGGCCCGCATTATCGACCATGGGCAGGATCGTTGCCGAGAGCAGGCGCTGGAAACTCTCCCCATCGCGGAAAAATTCGGTGACGTTGATCAAGAGATCCGTCAGCAGGCTCTCGCACTCTTCGTTATTGCCGCGCAGGCGTTCTACATAGGCCTGCGCGGTGTCCACGCCGAGCACCTTCATGCGGCGGCGAATGCGGCGCATCATGGTGGCTTGCTTGTAGTCGGAGAAATCGTGCCCGACCATTTCGGCAAGCACGGAACAGGCGGTGTCGAGGCTGTCGAGCACGTCGTCCACGGCGCCGGTTTCCACTCCGCGGCCATTGTCGAAATAATCCCGGATGGCGGGCAAAAGCTCGATCGCAGGCGCGACCCTGTCCACCACGCGGGTGGCGATGGCCGATGTCGGCATGCCGTCATAGCGCGCGTCATCGGGTTCCTGCACCAGCACGATGCCGCCCGCATCCTTGACGGCGCGCAGCCCGGCGGAGCCGTCGCCGCCCGTACCGGACAGGATCACGCAGGCCGCGTTGCCGCCGCAGGCCTCCGACAGCGAGACGAAGAAGTCATCGATGGGCCGGCGCAGGCCGCGCGGCTCCGCAAAGCCGACAAGGCGGAGAGTGCGGCCCTCCAGCGCGAGGCCGCTGCCGGGGGGAATGACGAACAGCGTGTCGGGTTCAAGCTGGTCACCGTCCTCGGCCTGGGCGACGCGCATGGGCGTGCGCCGCGACAGCAGATCGGCCAGCATGGACTGATGATTGGGATCCAGATGCTGGACGAGTACAAAGGCGAGACCCGTCTGGTCCTCGGTCGAGGACAGAAAGGTCTGCACGGCTTCGAGGCCGCCGGCGGAGGCGCCGATGCCGACCACGGGGAAAGGGATGGTGGCGGCTTTTTTGGTCTTTGACGTCTTGGTTGCTGTATTCTTGGTTGCGGACTTCTTGGTCTTTGCCTTTTTGGCCGGAGTGTCTTTGGTCGGGGCATTTTTGGCGGAGTCGGCACTCACGGAAGAGGGTTTGGATGGGTGCGCGGACGTTGTGCTCTTGGAGGTGTCGCTTTTGGGAGTGTCGCTCTTGCTCATGTCATACCCTGTGGGATGGCCCGCTATCCAGCCGATACCGGTCGGACCTGGAAAGAGCCTACAGCCGCGTCGGGGCGCGGCAAGCGCGAAAGTGGACACGCATTGCGCGGACCCCCCGATGAAAATGCCTTGCCTGACGGACGGATCGGGGGCCAGGGTGGGTCATGAAAACATTTATTCCGATAGCCATTTTGACGAGCACCCTGATCATGGCGGGCTGCGCGGACGCGCCCTCCACCGACGGCGATGCGGGAGCCTTCATGTCGCGGCTGATGGATAGCTGCGGGCAGACTTTGCGCGGGGCCGTGGTCGAGGACGACACAGAGGACGCCACATGGGGCGAGGCCGCGCTGGTGGTCGGGCCGGTGGACTGCGCGCCCGGACGGGTGGAGATGCCGCTGGCCCTGGTCGGGCCGGACGGCACGGATGCGTCGCGGACGTGGATCGTGACGCAAAGTGGGGACGCGCTGACGCTCAAACACCGGCATTTGCTGAGCGACGGGTCGGTCGATCCGGTGTCCAATTACGGCGGCACGGCGGATGCCGCGCGCGGCACTGAGCTGCGTCAGGTGTTTCCGGTGGACGCGGAATCGGTCGCGACGTTCAACGCCAACGGGCTGGAAGCGAGCACGACCAATCGCTGGGTGATGGAGCATATGGAGGGTGGCTCCACGCCGGGACTGGCCTATGAACTGCGCCGCCCCGCCAGCGACACGGCCGGCCCGCGCGTGTTCCGGGTGGAGGTCATGGCAGAGGGCTAGGGATCGCCCTGCGGACGGAATGTCCGATCGGGCCTTATGTCTGTGCGGCCGTCTGTGTGGCCGTCTGTGTGGCGATTGTCGCAAACAGCATATTCGTCGCGTGATCTGCCGCCCATGCGACGGAGATGTCATCTGATGCGATGTCGTCTGTCAGCGCGAGTTGAAGCGTCAGCCCGATATTGAGGTAGGACCAGGCATTCAGGGCGGCCTTCATGCGCATTGTCTGAGCCGTCAGGGGCAGTCGCGACAGGATCGAGGCCGTGACGTCATCGATGAACGCCGTGACGAGGCCGCCGATATGCGAGCGCCCCTCCATCGAGGCCCCTGCGGCCACGAGAGCGCCTGCCGGATGGGTGTTTGCGAAAGCGAAATAGGTTGTCATGTGCGCGCGCACCGTGCCGGGGTCGAGCGGGGCATCCGGATCGATCAGAAGATCGCGCATCTGATCGAAAGCGCGCGCATAGACGGCATGATAGAGTTTCGCCTTGTTGCCGAAATAGTGCTGGATCAATGGCCGCGACACCCCGGCGAGATCGGAAATAGCGCTTAGCGATACCCCGGCATAGGCGTGCAGGCCGAACAGGGTCTGTCCGGCATCCAGCAATAGCTCCCTGCGGCGATCGGGCGAGAGCCGCCTTTGGCCCTTGGTGGGTTGCACTTGGCCTTTGGTGGGTTGCCCTTGGCCCTTGGTGAATTGCTCCGGGCCTGTGGGGTGTTGCCCCGGGCTTGGGTGTGTGTGTGCGGTGTTGTGTGATTGGCCCATTGCGCCTGTCTAACCGATATGATTTATTATATCCATGTATAACAAGATAAAAGTGTTCCTGTCCTGCGTCGGTATCGCCGTGGCCGGATGTGTAGCCGCACCCCACGCAACCGCGCAGCAAAGTGGCACCGCGCAGCAGAGTGAGTTTGGCGCCTTCTTCACGACGCCCACCCCTTCCGCGCTGTCATCACCTTGGCCGCGAAGCCATCGCACGCCCGGCCAGCAAGCCAGCACACCGCTGCCCGGCCCGGATGCGGGGAATGTGCAGACACGCTTTTTCCCGGACGATGCGGGCAAGGCGTTCGGCACATCGCCCTTCATGGTGTTGAGCGGGGCCAAATATCCCGGCCGACCCGGCGCGCGCACGGTCTGGGGCGCGACCCTGACGGATGTCTATAAATACGAGGTCGATGGCGACACCTTCCGGTTTGCCGATAGCTTCGAGATCAACAAGCTGCCGATATGGGTGGGTTGGAATCTGTTTCGCCAGTCGGGTGACCGGATCGTCGTGCCGAACCCGAGTGGTTTGCGCCTGGCGAAATACCGGGGGTCGCCATGCTATGGCACCGCGCCATCGCTGCTGGTGTTCCGGGACGGGGCGGATCCGTCTTCACCGATAGCCTGCGTGTCGAAATTCGAGTTCACCAAACGCAAATTGCAGGCGTCTTGCGGATTCCGGCGCACAGCCATCGGGACAACGGCCGTGCTGACCGGCGAGTTGCCGGGCGGTGAGGTCGCGGTATCCCTGGTCGAGGAGAGAGGGCGCGGCAGACATAAATCCCGTGTTTCCCACCTTGCCGTGTTGGATCCCGGGTTGAGCCGGATCCTGGCCTGTTCCGAAGTCGGCCCCGGCACGTTGAGCAACCAGTTTCCCGTCGAAGCCCTGCCGAACGGGAGGAGTGTCGCCTATGTCGCAACAGAGCGCGCGATTGTCGCCATGCGCTATGATCCGGCCCGTCGCAGGCTTGAACGCGGCGATGTCGCCGCCGTCGCCTTCCGCGGGCGTACGGGAACGACACCGACCCTGATGGACACCGCAGACGGGCGCAGGCTGTTACTGGTCGTGGATGCACGGTGCGCGGTCACCAAAGTGTTCACGGGTGCAATTGCCTGCTCTGGCGATCGCTCACCCTCGCGCATCGTCGTGCTTGACCGGGACGCGCTGTCGGCGCCGCCCATTGTTGCGCCATTGCCCGAGTTCATGGAAACGGTAGAGAATTCCCCCTCCGTCAGCGGCGGCAGCGTGGTTGTGGCCAATTACAGCGGTTACACGCCGGACGGCCCCAAAGACGGCAGACGCGACTTTGCCAAGGGCATCGTGAAGCTGAGCTGGACCGGAAACAGCTTGGCCATCGACTGGGCGCGCGACGATATTCAAATCAGCGGCATACCGACAATCTCCACCGCGTCGCGGATAATCTATGGCTCCGGCGCGAGCGAGGACGGCACGGCGTATTTCAACGGCCTTGATTTTGCGACCGGAAACAGCCGCATGCGGGTCGCGGTCGGGTCGTCCGTCCCGTCGCGACGCGGGGGCCGTGACGGTCTTTATGATGCAGGCAATCAGACGCTGATCAATGATGACGGATCGGCGATCTTTCCGGCCGGGGAATGGCTGGTACGCGTGAGGTAAACGCGGCGCGCCCCGCGCGGAGTCCGACCGCCTTCATACGCGTTTGCGACACCGTAGGGGCTGCAGTTTGCCCGCATGATGGCTGCGTCAGCCGGTGATTGACCCCAAGCCGGGCCTATGGTGTGAAGGAAGTCAGGAACGTCCCGGACTGTCGGGCGGTAGGGTTTTGGGGCTTGCAGGATGAAAACGACTCTTTTGCGCGGGGCGGCAATCTTGTCTCTGTTCGGGTTGGCGGCATGTGGTGGGGGCAGTGATGGAAGCCCGGCCACGGTGGCTCCGCCGCCGCCGCCGCCTGTCAATATCGCGCCGGAGGCTGTGCTGGAGAGTTCAGTCGCGACGGTGCGGGAGGGGGACGGATTCCAGCTGGATGCCGGGGGTTCGAGCGATGCGGATGGCGATACGCTGACCTATACGATCACGCAGACGGCCGGGCCGATGGCCGTGATCAGCGCGGCCACGGCTGCGGGTACGTCGGAGGTCACGGCCCCGGACGTGGATGCGGATGCGGTGTTGAGTTTCGAGGTGAGCGTCAGCGACGGCAATGGCGGGACGGATGTGGCGAGCGTGGATGTGAGCGTTACGGCCAATGCAGCGCCCGTGGCGGAGATCGCCCCGCTGACGCCGGCGGGGGCTTTGCGGTTCGAGACGACGGAGTTTACCTTTAACGCGGCCGGCTCCACCGATCCGGAAGGCGATACGCTGAGCTATGCCTACCGCGTGCTGACGGCGGGGATCGATCTGGGCATCGATGTGTCGGGCGCAGGCGGGCCGGAGGTGAGCTTTATCGCGCCGCGCGTGGATCAGGACGTGCTCGGCACATTGATCGTGACCGTGACGGACAGTTTCGGCGACAGCAACGAGGCGCGCACGGAGTTCACAGTGCTCAATAATACGCCGCCGACGGTAAACCTGACGGCGCGCGAGGCGGAAATCGATGAGGGCCAAGAGGCCGTGATCGATGTGACCGCGACGTTGGGCGACCGGGCGGCACTGATCGATTCGGGCGTGTTTTCGGTGGTGCAGATTGCCGGGCCGGAGGTCGAGGTGGATGCGAGCGGGCTGAGCACGCTGGGCGATAGCGAGCTGCGCTATACCGCGCCGGAGGTGGAGGCGGACGAGGTGGTGACGCTGGAGCTGCAGCTCGATGACGGGATTGATGTCGCGACCGCGCGGGTGGATGTGCGCGTGGAGAACCTGGTGCTGAGCCCGGATGCGGGTTTGGGGCTGTCAAAAGACGCCACGCTGCAAGTCGGTAGGCCGGTCGCGGATGCGCTGATATTTGATTCCGACGATATTCTTCTGGTCACGGAAAACCCCGACCGCGATCCCGATGCGCCTGTGTTCGACAGGGTAGGGGCGGTCAGTCTGGAGACTGTGCGCCTTGCCGCCGGCGGGGAAGGCTTCTTTGGCCCCAACCGCCTCATTGCGGATTACGGGGACGACGTGCCGAGCGCGTTTGTCGCCGGAGACGTCTCGGAAGCCATAGGTGTGACCGATAGCGGCCTGACCTTCAGCGATATCGCCATCAGCGGTGTCGGCGGTGTGTCGTCAACGCAAGTATCAAGCGTGGGTGTGCTGGGCGTACCCGGCGCGTGCGCGGTGGTCGAGACGTTCGCGGAGACGAGTGCAGGGCCGATCCTGCTTGTGGGGCGCAGCGACGGGGTCAGCCTGTTCAGCTATCGCCGCAATGGGTCGGGAATTGATTTCGATTCCATTCGCGAACTGGATGCCATCACGGATGGCGGCAATTACTGCACGCTCACCAGCCCCCAGGGCACGGGCGCGTCGGGGCCGGGCTCCAACACATCCAACTTTCTCGCCTTTGACGGAGACGCGCTGAACGCGGTGCGGTTCTCGTTCACCGATGACGGGGCGTCAGGTGTGACGCTCACCAAGCGGGACACTGTGGATGTTGTGGCGTCCGTACTCTCGGCTGAGGCGCAGGCTGCGGATCTGGCCTTTGTGGACGGCGATACAAAGGACGGCAGTGTCGACACCATGGCCGTGGTGCTGAGCGATGGGGAGCGTGAGGGGGCCCATGCGATCGTGCGGTTGAGTCTGTCCGTTTCCGACACGACGAAAATTGAAGTCATTCCCTTTGAGTGGTCGCTTGGCGTACCGGAAGAGATTGCATTCGAGTCGTTCGAGCAGATCGATGCACCCGGTCGGAGCCGCAACACAATTCTGGTGAGCTTGCCGGATACGCCGTTCTTGTTAAGCGCGCCGGATGCTGTGCCCACGACTGCGGCGCCGATCGTGGCCAGGGTGTCTTATTCGGAGGTCGGTCTCGGGTTTGACGGGATTGCCGAAAGCTCGGTCGGGACTGCGGGCGGGGGGCTGGACAGTCTCAGCAATTCGCTCGTGCTGTTCAATTCGGAAACGGGCGAAGTTGCGCGCTTCGAAGTGGCGTCTCCCTAATCCGCCTTGCTTTAGCCCGCCTGCATCTTGGCGAGGCGCGCGGCTTGGTCCTCGGTGACGAGGGCGTTGATGACGTCGCTGAGGGCGTCGCCGGAGACGATCTTGTCGAGGCTGTAGAGGGTGAGGTTGATGCGGTGATCGGACACGCGGCCTTGGGGGTAGTTATAGGTGCGGATGCGCTCGGAGCGGTCGCCTGAACCGACCTGGTCGGCGCGTTCCTCGGCACGCTCGGAGTCGAGGCGTTGTTTCTCAGAATCATAGAGGCGCATTTTCAGGATGCGTTCGGCATTGGCGCGGTTCATGTGCTGGGATTTCGCATCGCACACCACCACTGTGCCCGTGGGGATGTGGGTCATGCGCACGGCGGAGTCGGTCTTGTTGACGTGCTGGCCGCCCGCGCCACTCGCGCGCATGGTATCGACGCGCACGTCGCCCATGGAGAAATTGATATCGACGTCTTCGGGTTCGGGCAGGACGGCGACGGTCGCGGCGGATGTGTGGATGCGGCCTTGGGTTTCCGTGACGGGCACGCGCTGGACGCGGTGGACGCCGCTTTCGAACTTCATCTTGCCGAACACGCCCGCACCGGAGACGGACGCGACGATCTCCTTGTAACCGCCCATATCGGCCTCGGATTCGGTCTCGATCTCGACCTTCCAGCCCTGAAGCTGTGCGTAGCGGGCATACATGCGGAAGAGGTCGCCCGCGAAAATAGCGGCTTCGTCACCGCCCGTGCCGGCGCGGATTTCGAGCACGACGGAGGCGTTGTCGTCCTTGTCCTTGGGCAGGAGGAGGAGGGAGACCTCGCGTTCGAGATCGGGGAGGCGTTCCTTTGCGGCTTGCGCTTCGTCGCGGGCCATTGCGGTCATTTCGGCGGAGTTGTCGGGATCGGACGCGAGCTCTTCGAGTTCCGCGATTTCGGTGCGCAGGTCCTGCAGCGCGCGGACGCCGTCGGCGACGGGTTTGAGCTCCGAGTGGTCCTTGGCGAGCTGGACGATTTCCTTGGACTCGCTGGCCACGCCCATGCGGGCTTCAATCTGGTCGAAGCGGTCGAGAACCTGTCGGAGTTGGGTGTCGGGGATGTGCATGATGAGGGGGTAGAGCGAAAAGCGAGAAGTGAGAAGCGAGAAGGTGCGTTAAGCGGGCTTGGTCTTTTCGCTTCTCGCTTTTTGCTTTTCGTTCAGTCCCACTCCGCCGTCAGGCCAACCAAGATGTGCCGTGGACGGCCGGGGAAGTAGCGGTCGTTTCCGAAGGCCAGGTCGGCGCGGTCGGCCAGCGTCTCCATCGCGCCGGCGTTCGCGTGGTAGCCGAAGGCACGGAAGACGCGGCGCGCCAGCAACGCTTCGAGGTCCGGGCGTGCGCGGTAGGCGTCGCCGAGAGCAGCGGCGCGAACCCGGAGCCGCTGCTCTCCCAGTCCGCCGAGCCAGCCGTCAGGAGGCGACGGGACGGGGCCGCGTGACGCGCACGGCGGACCGGCTGTGGGCTGATGGAGGTCGCGGACGAGCCGGGCGAGTGATAC
>JAUKWC010045733.1:0-10444 GCA_032356245.1 Endocladia muricata | reverse complement strand
TCTTATCCTTGATCTATCTAGAGGGAATGTTTACAAATTATTGTTGTCGTTTAAAGAGATATCCTTGATTTTTTTCTCCGTACCTTGCAAAAAAAACTAACCCCCTTGAATTTCCGACACCCACTCGTATACTTGTTTCTTGTTTTTCTGCTGACCGCTATTTATCTGTATTTTTTTGCGGACTACGATGTGGCCTGGCCGGGCTTTTTTTCGATGATAATTTTCTACGGGGCGATTTTTTATTTTGGACACTTCGCTACCCGCTTTCGCAAAACAGATAATACGGAAGAAGTACTTTTGGCGGGACGATCCATTCCATTGTACATCGCTGTTTTTACGATGAGTGCCACCTGGATTGGTGGCGGTTTTATCAACGGAACGGCCGAAGCTACGGCCAGCAGTGGGTTGCTTTGGGTGCAGGCACCGTGGGGATACGCGCTGAGTCTGATCATCGGTGGGGTTTTCTTTGCCCGTAAAATGCGCCGGGGTCGCTACCGGACGATGCTCGATCCCATCCGGGAAAAATTTGGTCAGGGATCGGTACCGCTTTTCTTTCTGCCCGCACTGACCGGAGAACTATTCTGGACGGCCGCTATTCTCACCGCTTTAGGTACGACCTTCGCCACGGTTTTAGGAATTGACAATACAACTGCCATCATTCTTTCTTCGCTGGTGGCCATTGGATATACGATGCTCGGTGGCCTCTGGGCGGTTGCGATCACGGATGTATTACAATTGTTATTATTATTTTTTGGGTTGCTGATTGTGGTTCCTTCTTCGCTTTCCAATGTGGGTGATTTGAGTGTCCTGTGGGAAAACTACCAGACCAAGTTTGGGGCTACGGCAACGTTGATTCCTTCCAGAACTGCGTTAGGTTCTTATTTTTGGAACTGGTGGGATTACGCTTTACTGCTCGTCTTTGGCGGTATTCCGTGGCAAGTCTATTTTCAGCGGGTATTGTCGGCAAAGGATGAAAAAACGGCGATGTGGTTGTCGATTTTTGCGGGATTTATCTGTTTACTCGCGGCCATTCCTGCGGTGATTATCGGAATGATTGGGGCGACGTTTGATTGGACGGCGGCGGGCTTGATGCCACCCCCCGATGCGGCGACGACCCTGCCCCACGTAATCCGGTATTTATGTTCTCCTTTGGTGGCGACCGTCGGACTGGGCGCCATTGCGGCGGCGGTGATGTCTTCGGTGGATTCTTCGATTTTATCCGCTTCTTCGATGTCCGGTTGGAATATTTACCGACCCATTTTTAAACCGCATATTTCCAGTGCGGGTCTCGCAAAAATTATTAAACGCATTATCGCGATTATCGGGGTGGCGGCTACGTTGATTGCCTTGCAGGTGGGGAGTGTTTATGAACTATGGTTTTTATGTAGCGACTTTGTTTATTGCTTGTTGTTTCCGGCGCTGACTTGTGCCCTTTTTGATCCTAAGGCGAATCGGACGGGGGCGATTGCTGGTTTTTTGATAGCGGCGGTTTTGAGATTTGGTGGTGGGGATCCGACCTTAGGAATTCCGGTTTTTCTTCCCTATCCAATGATTAAAAACGGGGTGGTTTTGTTTCCGTTCCGGACGGTGGCGATGGTAAGTGGTTTAGTGAGTATAGCGGTGGTTTCGAGGGTGGTGGCTTGGCGAGCCCGCTAGTGCCGAAGGCACTAGCGGGCTACGGTGACATCTCCTGACAGGACTTTTCTTTCTCCGTCGATAAAACTGACGTCTATTAGATAGATGTAGATTCCGGTAGTAACGAACTGATCTTTAAACTTTCCGTTCCAGGCCATTACTTGTTGGTCGGCCATCATCGGGGGAGATTCGGAAAGCAAGGCTCCCCAGCGGTTGTAGATTCTGATGGAATGAATGATCGTGGCATTTGGGCCGGGTGATAATATAAACTGATCGTTGATGCCATCCTGATTAGGAGAGAAGGCGTTGGGAATGTAAAAAGGTCTTTCTTTATTGACGGTAACGAGCATCGTATCACTGGCACTACAGCCGTCTCCGTTAGCAATGGTAACCATATAAATGCTATTTAATAAAGGCTGTATTTCCGGGCGTAAACAGGACAGGCTATCGCAATTTATTCCGGAGGTTTCGTTCCAGAAAATGGTGTCTATCGCCTGGTTAGTATTGACTGGAATGGTCAGTAAGTTTCCAACATTAATGGTTGTATCATTTGGTAAGGATACAGTAAGCGGTGGCGGTGCCTGAATATCAAAATCGTACGGAGCGATACATCCATCGGTATCTTGTACGTAAAGAATATGTGGTCCTGCTGCCAGATTTGGAAAAAGGGTAAATGCCTGAAAACTGCCGTCGTCCACCGCAAAAAGATGTGGCTCCATTCCTCCCATTACCGAATTGACTTGTACTGTTCCATCGGCTATATCGTAACAACTGGCATCGTTTATTTCATAATCTACTATCAGATCTTCGGCCGTTATAGTAGTAAAAATGAGACTATCACAACCATTCTGATTGATTAGCAACATCGTATCATTTCCTACCAATTCGGGATCACAGGTAACGGCATTTACATAAATAGTATCGGCGGCGGCAAAACTTGTCGTAGTAATCACGGTACTATCGCATCCATACTGATTATCGTAAGTTTTCGTCCCGGTCCCTACCAAATCAGGATCACAAACAGTAAGATCCACCAAGGTATTTTCGGAACCCCGATAAATTGTTTCGGTGATGGTAATCAAACTGTCACACCCCGCTTCACTAATCAGAATAGTCGTCACAGAATCGGCTTGCGCCGGATCGCAGGTTTCTAATAACACGTTGATTACTTCGGGCGCAAAATACTGCACTTCTATAATTACTGTACTATCACATCCCTCAAATCCGGACATCGTCTCTGTCTCCATTCTCACCAGTGTACTATCACAGGTAATACTGATCAGACGGGTCGTATCCGCTGGAATATAATTAAAAGTAGTCGTTGTGATCAGACTGTCACAACCGAATTGACTTTGTAAAGTATCGGCGGTAGTTCCCGCTTGCGCTACGTCACAGGTAATTATGGTCGGGTTAATAAAGGTCGCCGGTATAAATATATTATCTGTAATTACCACACTATCACATCCGCTAAAACCAGTCTTCGTCGCTATCTGTGGCCCGGCCTGATCGGCATCACAAGTATTCGCAAATAATCGGGTCGTATCCGGTGCAATATAAGTGACCGTATTAATGATCGTGCTGTCGCAAAAATATTGATTATCCATCGTCATGGAAAAAATACCCGCTTGCATTTCATCACAAGTATTCGCAAATAGCCGGATCGTATCCGGTGCAATATAAGTGACCGTACTAATGATCGTACTGTCGCAAAAATATTGATTGTCCATGGTCATAGAAGAAATACCCGCTTGCATTTCATCACAAGTATTCGCAAATAGCCGGGTCGTATCCGGTGCGATATAAGTGACCGTATTAATAATCGTACTGTCGCAAAAATATTGATTATCCATCGTCATGGAAAAAATACCCGCCTGTGTTTCGTCACAAGTCGTATCAAAAAAGCGGGTCGTATCTTGGATGGCAACCAATAAGTCGGTCATAATAATACTATCACATCCAACGTAATTAGTAAAAGTATCTACGTAAATTCCGGAGGTCTTCTGCCAGGCTCTCGCTAAAAACAAACTATCGCCATGGCAAATTATCGGGTTATCAGAAGAAAAACTGGACGGAGCATTTACTATTTCTACGGCGTCGGTATAAGTACATCCAAATTGATCCGTTACCGTTACCCGGTAATTATCTGCGCTGGTAACGAGCAGCTCTTGAGTGGTTTCATTTCCTGGAAACCAATTAAAATTCTCACCAGAATTTTCAGCATTTAACGAAATAGAATCTCCCGCACACAGGTATTGATCTGCGCCGAGATCAACGGTGATTGCTTGGGTAGCAACTATGTTGATCGTGTCCAGTTTTAAGCTATTAAATCCATCGCGTACCGACAATATCAGGGTGGTATCCTGATCCACCACCAACTCCCGGTCGGCGACCGAGCTACCATCTTCCCAGGTATAAACGCAACAATCACAGGGAGTGATGGTGGCATTCAAATTAAGCGTTTCGTCTATACAGAAAATGGTGTCGTTACCAAGATTGAAATCAAGTGTAGATTCAAATTTCAATAACCAGACATCATTATTTCCACGAGAAGGCTCTGTTTTTTGTGCACTGGTATTCGTAGCGGTAATTCCACCCAAAATAACATCTCCATTTTTCATGGGCAGCGCGTATTCCATATTGTCGTTTTGGTCACCGCCAAAAACCCGGTCTTTTATTTTATTACCATTAGCATCCGTCGTTACAAACCAATAGTCCGAACCACCAAGCGCCGGTTCGGTACGGTCAAATCCCGCGGTACTTTTTGATATAGAAGCAATCAAAAGGTTTCCGTTAGAGGACTGCGTTACCGTGTAGGGTTGATCCCGTCCACTGGCACCAATGGCCCGCTCCCAGAGAAGATTTCCGTTTTCGTCAATCTTGACCATCCAAATATCCCGCTCTCCAAAACTCGGTTGTGTCCTTTCTCCGGAAGCACCAGACCGGGATTCCCCGATTAGTATAATTCCTCCATCATTTGCAACAATCATGTCGCGGAGATTATCTTCGTCCGCGCCACCGTAAGCACGATCCCATAGAATGGTACCATCAGCGGCCAGATTGACCACCCAGTAATCGGATAAACCACGGGAGAGAGCTGTTCGGTTTCCGTCGTCAAGAGAAAAACTTAAACCTCCCACCAGAATGGACCCGTTGGATAATTCGACCAGACCAAAGGCTTGTTCGGTCCCCGTACCACCAAGAGTACGATCCCAGAGTTGATTTCCGTTGACATCCAGTTTGACGACCCAATAATCATCTCCGCCAATGTTGGATTCCGACTTATCCGCCGCCGCATCGGATCTTGAATAGCCCGCCATTACATAACTACCATCAGAAGTTTCCAGAAGTGCGGTCATTCTGTCACCTTTATCATTTCCTCTGATCGTTTTATCCCAAAGTTGATTTCCATTTGCGTCGGTCTTCACGACCCAATAATCTCTGCAATCAAAACAATTACCAAACGAAGAAGTTGTTTTAGTACCATTGATGCCGGTCGAAGAATAACCTCCAAGGAGAAAACCACCGTCGGCGGTTGGAATCATAGCCAGCCCCTTATCCAGTAAATTACCTCCATAAGTATTTTGCCAGATAATATTCCCGGTAGACTGATCTACTTTCGCCAACCAATAATCGGACAATCCCATGGAAGCCTGATCAATTTCTCCGGTAGCATTAGAAGTATGAGAACCAAAAAAGACGAAATTACCATCGGGTGTCTCGTGCATGACCCGTAGCTCTTCGTAGCCATCTCCCCCAATGGTTTTGTTCCAGGAAAGTTCCGTTTGAGCGGAAAGATGGAGAATTGGAAACAGGAAAGCCAGGCACCATAAGCCGGTGTTCAGGTATTTTTTAAGACCGAAAATTCTGGGAGAACTTTCTCTGTTCATGGGATAATTTTAAGTATATAGCTAGTGCCGCAGGGACCAAATTGTTAATTAGTCGATTAGTTGATCGGTAGATTAGTCACGTAGTATGCAATGCAAACGTAACCATATCTAACTACTTCTTGAGTTAGCGTCACGTAAAGTTTGACCGATCTCCAATTAACTGATGAACACCTAATAAAGTTTATGTATAGTAAAGTCTCCAGACATAAACGCTATTTAATAAATGATTCCAATCAGCTGATTTGTACAAATTCCTATTTTATAAGGATTTTCCTCATAGAATACAGGGGTTATATACGAAAAAAGGTAGTTTGTAGATTATTTACTAACGAAACGGTACGAGGTGCCAAAAATCCGGGTAAAATAAGGCTATTTCTTATACAAAGATGTTTTAAATTCTTAATAATATCAATTTTAAGCGCCACCTTTACGTATATTTAACATTTAAATATTTATATGAATAAAAAAATACTAGTTACCGGAATTTCCGGCTTTGTGGGCCATCATTTCGCACCTAAAACACGTTCGAATATAGAATTATCCGGTACCTATCACCAAAATCCAATTCAATTTCAAAATATCAGCACCTACCCACTCGATATTACGGATACAGAAGCGTTCGTTGCGCTGTTGGAGGAAATTCAACCAGACACCGTCATCCACCTGGCCGCCTTATCCAATCCTAACTACTGCGAAAATCATCCCGAAAGATGTCAGGAAGTGAACAGTGCTGCTACTTTTCATCTAATTTCTGCCTGTCAACAACGGGATATTCATTTTATTTTTGCCTCAACGGATCTGGTTTTTGACGGTAAAAACCCACTTTATAGTGAAAAAAATGCGACCAATGGTATTATGACATACGGAATAGATAAAGCCAAAACGGAGCATCTGGCGGAGTTGATGTATCCCGGAAAAGTGACCATTGCGCGTCTTCCATTGCAGTACGGCTGGTGCGAAGAGGCTCCTAATTTTCTAACCAATTGGGTAAAAAAACTAAAATCCGGAGAAAGTATCAAAGCTTTTACCGATGAGTACCGGACCGCAGCCTGGGCGGGGGATGTCGTAGATGGATTACTACTATTGGCAGAACAGGAGCAAAAAGGTATCTGGCATCTCGGTGGACCGGAAAGACAAAGTCGTTACGATTTTGCGGTGAAGGTTGCGGAGGTAATTGGCGTAGATACAGGTCTCGTTTTGCCCGTTTTGCAGAACGATATTGACATGGCGGCAGCTCGTCCGGCCGATGTGAGTATGAGCAGTGAGAAAGCGGCTGGAATTGGATACAAACCGGGGTTGGGGACGGAGCGGCTGGGAGAAATCTTATAGAAAGCAGAGGATAATGAATATCGGATATCGAATCTCCAATATTGAATAATTGTAAATTGTTGAATCGCTTCGCTTGTTGATTTGTTGATTTGATTATAACGCGTAAAATGCTTGTATTTATGAGAATGTCTTTAAAGTATATCCGTGTGTTTTAGTTTCCTATTAACTGGCTAACCGTTAATTAGTGATCGGTCAAACGGTGCTTGGTGCCTATTGCTAACTTAAGATGGCCATCAGATATGGTTACGTTTGCATTGCATACTACGTGACTAATCTACCGATCAACTAATCAACAATTTAGTGTCTGCGGCACTAGTTACCATTAGCTAATCACCAGAATTGAGAACTGCAATTGTTGTCGCCCTTAATAAGTCCCAAAATATCTCCGTAAAAACCATTCTAATGTTAAAAGCCCCAGTAAGATAAAACACAACCAGCGGATGTTAATTACCGAGCGGGTTTTGGAGGTTTCGTAGATGATGGGTTTAATCGTTCCTTTTTCTTTAATTTGGTTGGGCAAGGCGGCCAGTTGATCGGCGTAGATGAGTTCTCCTCCGTAGCGGGAACTGAGTAGCCGCAGCAAGCCGTGGTCCGCGGTTGTTTCGTAGACTTCCAGTTGTACCGGACGGATACTAAATTGTCCTTTATGATTTAATTCGGTTCCGTTGCTCAGGACGGCAGCCCGGTAGCCATAATTTCCAACGGGTAAGAATCCGGCGTTTAAGGTATAGGTAAGTCCGGTTTTAGAAAAAGTAAAATCAAAATTTTTACCTTCACTATTGGTGATAACGATGGTGGCATCCGGCTCGTTAATTCGTTCGTAATTATTATTGTATAATTCGGCGTCAAAATATACGGCTTCGTTTTCGTTAAATATATTCTTACTCACATCTACCCTGAATTTTCGCTTGTCTTCTTTGACACTCAAAAACTGAAAAGCCTTTCCTAACAATTCGTCAAAAATTACGTGGTTCTCATGTTGCAGATAATCAAATAATTTCCATTTCCAGATTCCTTCCGCCGCTAAAACCCCCACTTTTACACCGTTGTCTTCTCCATATAACAGTAAAGGATACTTGGTATCCACCTTACCGATCCGTTGATAAAGGAGTACTTCACTGTTGGCATTATCGGTGAATTCGCCGAAGGGCGCCGTCAAAGGCGCAAAAGACGGCAGCTTTTCAACCAGCTGATTATCAAGATTATAGCTATTAAAGTTAGTGGCTACAATGGGTTGCACCGCGTTGGTCTGCTGCGTATTACCTTTGATGGTCATGATGGACTGAGCCGTATTAAACTTTGGTAAACTGGACTGTGTTCCAACGATAAAGAGGTGTGGAATTTTTTTAGAACGAAGTACGGATAAAACCGAGGAGGCATCTTGATTTTTTCCAGGTAACTGGTGTAATACCACAAAATCGTAGGCCGCTATATTTTGCGCAGCATCCGTAATCAGGGCCGTTTCAACTTCGTAATTTTTATTTTTTGAAATACTTTGTTTGATCGCCGAAATATCCGGGTGTGGCGTATTGGCCAGTAACAAAATCTTTTGCCGGGCATCGAGTACGTCGATAAAAATCTCTCTGGTATTATTAGCCGTGGTGACCTCCCCGTTGACTTTATTAACGGTAATCCGATAGCGTTGTACACCGGCCCGATTGGCGTCCAGGGTAATTTCTTTGGTGGTAAAAAAATTATTTTTATTGATCGAAATAGGGAACCGTTGCAATACTTTAGCTTGTCCATTTTCGACGGAAGCTACGGAGAGGGACGTATTTTCACCCACCGAATTGATGGCCGACACGTCGATCTGAATAGTAAACTTATCCCCGAGGTAAGCAATTCTATTATTAAAAATCCGCTTGATGATCACGTCTTTTTTAGCGATCGTATCACCGAGTGCAATGGTGTAGATAGGTGCATCGAGTTTTGTTCCGGCGTAGATCGGATTACTCCCCTCGTTGTATATTCCGTCGGTCGCCATGATGACGGCTCCCAGATTTTGGTTACTGTACAAATCGTAAACATTCGTCAGCAAATCCGAAATATTACTGGCCTTATCCTTAAATTCAAAATCAATTCCTTCCCGCACTTCGCTACCAAAAGCATATTCTTTTACCTCGTAGTCTGTCTTAAGCGCGGCACTCAAATCAGAAAAATCCTGCTGGTATTTGGCTTTTGCTTCCGGTGACATTTCGGCCAGTATCGACTCGGAGGCGTCCTGTGCCAATACGACTACGGGCTTTTTAGTTTCGGTCAGAACAGATTTTAGCAGCGGTGATAATAACAAAATAGCGATCGATCCCACCGTCAGGAACCGGATAATTCCCAGTATCCAGCTGATGGTCGAAGTTTTTTCCGGAAAGGACTTATTCTTAAAATATAAGACAAAAGCGAATACCAGTCCTAATAACAGACATAATAAAAGGTACCAGGAAGGATAGGGAAAGCTCAGGTTATTCATGTATTCAGGTCTAAACCGCAAATTTAACTGATTTTAAGGAAGCAGATGGCCGCATTTTACAACCGTCTGCAATATTAACTACTATTTACGCAATTTCGGGTCAACTTGTTTTAAAATCAGCTTGATTTGGCACTGAATGTGCAGTATTTATCAAAAATATTTATAATATGAAATACATCCTGTTTTCCTTACTGATTTTCTTAAATCTGACTCATCTGACCGGACAAAATAATGAGCTGGTAACGATGCCCGATCTGGCACAGAAAATCACCTACTTTTCCGACCAATACGAGGCTATTCGCAGCCAGAAAAATGAAATGTTGCTTAAACATAAGCCTGCTTCTCCCGAAATAAAACAGCTGGATACCAGATTAGCCGATCAGATGAAATTGAATTACGAGGCGGCCAGAAAAATGCTGGAAGCAAACGGTTTTCCTAATCACGATATGGTGGGAGCAGAGGTTACCCATAAATTCTGGCAGATAGTCCAGCCCATGGATCAATATCCGGACTTTCAGATGCAGGTGCTCAGAGGCATGGCGGGTGCGGTGGATGCGGGTAAAGCCTCCTGGATCGATTTTGCGTATCTGACCGACCGGGTCCTACTCAACCAACAACGACCACAGCATTACGGTACCCAGGTTTTTTACGATGAGAACACCAAAACTTATAAACCACATCCAGTCGATGATCTTAAGCAGACCAACGAAAGGCGCGTAGAAATAGGGTTACCAGTATTGAAAGAATTTCTGGTCGCCACCAACAAAAAATATGAAGGCCCCATTCAGCAAAAATCTACACAAAATATGCCCCAGTTTCAACAGGTTCGGAGCGCCGACTCTCCGGGTGGAACCCGTCGGGTGAGAAATTATTAGGATGGTTGAGTTGTTGAGTTGTTGCGCCTTCTAACGGGTGATAGATGATTCATCAGTAAGCCATTGATCCTCAATACTTCAGATATAAAAACAGGTACTAATTAAATTTAGTACCTGTTTTCTACTAAGTACTTAGACAAAATTATGTTTAGATAAAATAAGGATAAGATTTTGGTACCAATCGAGGCATCAAAAGTTGAATTATGCCGGGTATAGTGATACTTTTGATAACGCTGAGTGGCGACAAAATCTAT
>JAUKWC010045722.1:0-10445 GCA_032356245.1 Endocladia muricata | reverse complement strand
ACAGTACGTCACCCTCGTCGAGATCACACACCTCCTTTGGTACAGAGTAATCCCCGTATAATACATCCAGGACCTTGCTGAGTCGCCACCATGAGAAGTCTGGAGTCCCTTGCTCCCCTTCTGAACCCATCAACTTCAACTTTGCTTCAAGTGCCTGCGATGAGCGCTGCACCCGTTCGCTATCCGATAGAAACGCGGTCTTCCGCGACATCAAGAAGAAATACCCACCGGATTGGGACGGCTTGTCCCTAGCGGTTCTCTTTCGCGCGCTCGTCACGTCAGAGATTGTCTCCCTAATTCTTGCACATAGAGCATATTCTGTCGAAGCAGCCTCCTCGCATTCACGGCGGGATTCGGCGTCGAAAAATAGGGATGGCCAGTTCCCGGTGCCAAGCTCGTCATGCACCATTCCAACTAGAGCTGTCGCCTCATCGTAGTAGGAACGTGTATAGTACTTCTTCCGACTGGTAAGAACCATCGGTGGAATCGGCACATCACACTCCAGGCCGTCCGCCGAAAGCTCCCCAGCCACGCACGGCTCACTGCGACCGGACCAGTTCCAGACTGCAACAGAACTTGTAGGGTCCAGCTCAGCAGTTTCCCGGTGGCACTACTGCAGAATCTGCTCTTCGGTGGTCTTCGCAATACCAATGCACTTTTCACCCAGTTGGGTCACACGCTTTCGACTCTGACTACTTCCAATTCCGGCACGCGGTGTGGCCTGCTGTGTGCCACGAGAAATCCTGCGAGCCACGCATCGGCTCTCAATCTCCTGCTTGAAATCCTCGAAATCGACTTGTAGTCGCAGGAACTCGGAAAGCGTTGTCTTAGTCGTCACCCGCACATCAAGAAGCTCGTGGTCGGCCTGCCGTATCTTCTCCTTGTAGTCGTTGACCCTTGTCTTAAGACCAGCAATCTCTTGCTCCTGCATCCTGACCCTGTTCGTCTGCTCGGCAAGCATCATTTCTAGCTCGAACGAACTGTATCGATGGAATCTAGTGGCTGGGGCCCGGAGAGGTTGCGAGAAGAGCTGACGAAGGGAGTGGCATGAAGATGCTTCGACCTCATCAGAAGAACATCGAGCATATGGACGAGGTAGTATTGTAGTATTTGACACCAGGGGACCTTTTGGTGGACCTTTTCAGCGGTACTTTCGCGACGACAAAAGCATTTTCGGGGCTTCCGAGACGTCCCCGTTTCGTGGGGTGCGATATGGATGACGACTGCGTCGGTGACGCTCTACAGAGCTTGGTTGAAGCGTTTTGCGAGAGTGATGTGAGCACCGCGTGCAACATTGGTGGCTCTCCGCGGATTGCGGAGCTTGCCACCAGGTACTTGGCCGGCGTGAAACAAAATGTGTCTGCTACGAGGGTGGGCGACCCTGGGGATGCTCGCTCTGGGTGTCACCGGTATCAATATCTGCTGGACTACATAGTTCGGTTAATTACAAACTACGCAGGGGATTTCATGCTTTTCATACACTATTCACGGGCGTCGGTCGGTATCTGGCCGCCGAGGTACCACGCTCTGCTGGACATGCAAGACTGAATAAAAGTACGGATGGCGGAAGCGATGGCAAGGTCTGTAGTGGTGGGTCCGTCGACGCTGATGTACGAAGGTGTGGGACGCGGGGTGTTTGCGGACCGGGTCTTTGCAAAAGGAGAGACGATCCTCCCTTTCTATGGAATGCTCCTGTACGCTGACTTGCATGAGCGCACGCCGAAGAAGACGGGGATCTACGCAGATGGAACTCTAGAGATAGACAAAGAACGTATTAACCGGGTAGGCCTTCTCGTGGAAAGGCGGGCGGAGGCCTGTGAAGTTCTGAGGCATAACTTGTACATCGTATCGGCACTATTTTGTGTGATGGGGTTCGTGGATGACGCGCAGTACTTGCCTGGGGATGAGGAGGAGAGTAATAGATGTACTTCTCGAGCGGGAGTTGCAAACGTGGAGTTTTACGAGGATCGAGAGGAATTGTTGCAGAGAGTTCTATGTCCACCAGATACCGTTACGATATCTCCATACGGCGCGTGAGATTCTGAACGGCAAAGAGGTGTTCACAAACAACGGGAGACAGTTCAGCTTTTAAGTTCGTAGTAGGTACTTTCAAAATAGTGTACAGGTAAACAAACTTGAATACTGAGCGGCAGTTCGAGAACCAGTTCCGGCGAGCAAGCCACACTTTAGCGGCTGCGAAAGACTGGGGCTCAGCCGCAAGAAAGGTCGCCCAGAAAAGTGGGCGACTTTGCGGCCGCTATAGCAGAAAAGAGAGGTTTGAGTAGTAATGAAAGTTTTGACTAAGGGGTTGTCACTAGTGACAGGCGCTCAGATCTACTTATGTGAAAACACATGCGTGGGTGGATGTGCGAAATTTCATCCGAAAAACAACGTCTCTCTGCCCATGTATTTTTACGTGCGCAGATCTGAACCCCTGCAATTATTGACACCACACCGATCTTGAAAATTACTTGCTTTTCAACGCCACGAAATACACATGGTTCAGTTTGTTTCTACGCCCAACATCACGTATAACAGCGGTTCAGTAGCCGAATAGAGGGTGGCAGTAGTCACAGGGGCTAAGATCTACACATATGAGAACACATGGGTAGATGGACGTGCGAAATTCAATCTGAAAAACATCATCCATAGGCCCATGAATTATCGCATGTGGAGATCTCAACCCCTGTCACTAGTGACAGCCCATTGGCCTTGAAAATTACTTGCTTTTCGATGCCACGAGATACATGTGTAGAACTTCTCTCTAACATCGACTCGACGATTGGTTTGTTTCTACGCTCGGGGTTACAGGTGTAAGAGCAGTTCAGTGGTCGAACAAGGGGGTGTCACTAGTGATAGGGGCTACGACCTACACTTGTGAAAACACATGGGCAGATGGATGAGCGAAATATATTCCAAAAAACAACTTGTACCTGCCCGTGTACTCTTAGATATGCATATTTCCGCCGCTGTCACTAATGGGACCCCACCGATCATAATATTTACAAACTTTGCAACGCCACGCAAAACACGTTTAGAACCTCTGTTTGACGTCGTCTCGAGGCTCAGTTTCTTTCTACACTTTCTACGGTACATGTAAGAGCTGTTCACCGGAAAAAGCATGTGCCTTCCGGTTTGCAGCGGTCAATCGTAGCACGGCTATGGTAAGAGTGGAGTGAAGTATTGGCGTCAGTTCACCTCACATGACTCCAACGATAGTTGTGCGTAAAGAGTAGGAAGAAATTTGTTCCGTATGGTACGATGCTGGCTCGACTGTAGGCCCCAGCCTTGCGCTGCAATTGGCATCAGCTCCACGCAAACCACGCGGTGTCAGATGTATGAATTCGTCCGCGCGTTGTCGACCAGTGGCGGATCGATGCACGAAATGAGCTCTACTATACGAATTGTAACGCGAAGAACAGAACCACTACGTTTGGGACCTACGGTGCAGGTAAAGGTCTTATGTTCGCCACGCACTAAACTGGCGCCTTTCAGCAGCACTCGTGCATTGTGCAACGCCTTACTTGGAATACAGGCCCGTCCATCTTTACGTTCCGAAAGTTTTATAATACTGCCCGAGAACTTAGCGCAGAGGTTTACACGAAATCTCCTCGCCATAAAACGTCCGCAAAGACTCAGGGTGAGCTAGTGCAGCCGATCATGACCGAGCACAATGCTCAGTTTTGTTGAGCTCCACATACGGTGTTTAGTACGTAGCAGTCTTCAATTCAGTTGCCCGAAGTCTGCCGTGAGGCATTGAAGAGTAGGGAGGGTGCAAGGTAAGCCTATCCACATGAGGTAGGCTATAGGCCATTATATGACATTGTTATATGTAAGGTGTGATGTGGAACTGCTGTTCACTGCACAATTCGCAGTACCTGCTGGATATTTTACTAGGAAATGAACTGCAGGTAGTAGATGCGGGCGTTCGCTGGACGAGGCCGATCAAAATATTTATTTTTTGGTAATTGGCGTCCATGCGAAAAACCGCCCTACTGCACGACCTCCACGTTTTCACATGCAACGGAAGTCAGCATTCCACGGCACTCTAAAGTGTGCGGTAGGGGTGGATGGTTCACTAGGCATCTGCACCCGGTGGATGTCCGCATCCATTTCCGGAAACACAGACGAAGAGCTGGGTGTTTCCTTAAACTGATTTCTACTGCCAACTATCAGATGGACGTATTGATAAAGGCCGACACGGGGCTTTTCAGGCTCGCAGGAGGTACGCAGCTGAGACCCCAACTGACAACATTGAATCTGACAGTGGGTTTGGGGTCCATCTAACCCCCAAAAAGCAGAGGGGTCTCTGTCCGACGAAGCATCACTAAACCCTGCTCATCAATTTCACTGTTCTTTCTGTAAGAGTACAAAACATTCGAGATTTATTTCTTCAGGTTATTTCCAAAATATTCGCCGAGAAATTTATATTTATTGTCCTGGAACTGGCAGGAACTGCTTTCAGCAGCATGTCCAGCATGTCTAAGGTTTCCAATACTGGAAATGAGGAGTAGCGTCCAAAATGTTTGAGTAATTGCGGAAGAAAAATTTGAATCTCAAGGTGGAGGGCTTTCCTTGTCGACATCGTAGTTGTCACTTCTAAACGTCCACCAAAATGACAACGATTGTATAGCTCCCAACAGCGCTATTGGCGTCTGAAGATTTCCTCGGTTACATTGCATCGCTATGGAATAGAGCTTTGAAAGATTCCACCACACGCTGTCTTCTGTCGAAGTGAGCTGTTGAGCGGAATCCTGACACCAAACTACTTCGCAACCTGTCGAGTCCTCAGAGAAGAACTCGTAGCGGAAAGGTGTGCTGCAAGAATCGAACTCGCACAGATATGCTCTCCCAGTAGCCCGAAATCCACCGTACTAACCTGTCGCAGTTAGAAATAGCTGTAGAAGTTTTTCTACTTCCACGCGAAAGGAGTATGAGGTTGACGGTAGAGGTACGACAATCTTCAAATATGAGGAAAAATCGAAGGTTCAATATATGATTGCAGTCATGATTTTCACTTTATTTGAGGGCAGAGTTGACCTTATATGATGAAAACGCACTGCCGAATAGACAGCAGGTCTACAGCGCAATTGTACCGAGAACGATGACTGTGTACCAGGAACATGGTCAATGGCCAGCAGTATATGTCACAGATATGACGACGTACGCTTTTCCGCTGCGCGCGCGGTCAACCCACGCTGCACACGCGTGCGTTCTAATTGAAGGGTACATTTAATTTAATTGATTTAATTTCGATATTATTGTGTGCCATCTGGTGAGGTGTTGTGTAGTCTTAGATGCAATACTACGTTTTCACTGTACTTCATCTGTGCGCGTCAGCCGCAGGCGTAGGAATTGATATGTAGAGGTTCGCTAACGACATTTTCTGTGGAGACATGAAGTCCCGGATAAGGGGATGGTTGATTCTAAACTCGACGGGGGCGTAAAAAGCTTACCGCGGCTATTGAAATGCCTCTTCCGCTACCTCTTCCGTTGAGGCAAGCATGTTGTCTCCGGTGGTGCACCATATCTCTGCGAGCGATCGCATCGGGACTCTCCTCCAAGAGTCTACGTCGCTCTCGGTCAGAATATATCACGTTTGTCTCTTGACGCGCCAGGCTGGGCCAATGCCGATGCTGGTAGGGTTGCTGCTCGCGCCTTCTCGAATCTCAGCGCGACCGGGAGCTACGCTCTTAGCAACTCCAGCGAGCATTCCGACGACTGCCAGTCTTCTTTGTGTTGCTGTTGCAACGCCATACGGTCAAACTAAGAAGTTTCTTTACAATCTTCTTCGGTCGCGCCATGTCCTGCGATTGGTGCGCATGAATCTAAGGACGGATTATAACCCCTCACTCATGGCGCTGTAGGTCACGCTATCCGAGCTAATTTCCATACCTACACCCCTCTGAAAGACATCATCAGTACGAATCCTTTCACCCTGATACTATCTGTAACTTGGGATAATATCTGTAACTTTGGGTCCGTCACCACCCTGACAAGAAGTCAGTAAGTGGAGTCATGCTCCAGTGCACCAGATGTTTGGCGAATACTGCCGGCTTCTAGAGACTTTCCCATTCATTCAAATATCTCTCCGTCAAGTTCCCTGCGTGTCTCAAATGGTTGCCTGCAAAGGCTGGTCTCCTGAGAGCCGGGATATACTTAGATTGCGAACCCGCAATACAAAGTTCCTCTTCTGCCACTCGGGCGCCCCCCTAAGGCCGCACTCGGGCAGTGCCCTACGAAAAAAAAAAACAGCTTCACGCCAAAGATCTTTGGCATGTCGACGACGGCGGCGTGCTGATCGGCCTACATGTCCAATCTAACATGCGCTTACCAAGCCAACAACCAATACCCTTTTGACTCGCAAGCAATTATCGGCAACCTCCTCGTACTGGAGTACCGCCAATTTTGCAGCTCCCAATCTACTGCGTTGCCTTCGTCTTTCGCTTCTATCACAACTGTGTTCCGCCATATCTTATTCGTTCTCTCTCCATATGCACTCTTCCCATTCAATGTGCTGGAAATGAAACCAAAGAACTCATCAACTGCAGGAAGATTTTTCTTGGGCGTGAAGATGAGGGGCCCGAGGCATCGACGTGGAACGCCGCTGCCGTCAGCGATGTCGTGCAGAAAAGTGTGACCGAGATGCTGAAGCTCACCTCGTCGCTTCTGAAACTACGCGTGCCTCCTGTCATATTCACCATTACTGTCTGGTACAGTTCCCAATGCATGCAGCGGAGGCCGGATGGGCTCCCGGATGTCTGGCTCGAGATTCGTACTTTCAAGCTCTCTAGAGTGCATATAACCAGCGGTGATGAGCGATACCTGGTTCAAAGTTACGACATCGTTGGCCGTGCAGTGTAGGCGTACTCAATCTTCAGAAAGTATGTGGGTCGGAAACAACCAGAGCATGGAGTACGGAGCATCGTCTCGCACTAGTCGCAGTTTGTCGTCGTCATGTTCTGGCGCGCCGAAGTCTTCAAGTCCATCCCATAGTTCTACGTCTGGATCAAATAGTCCGGTATTGTCGCTAGTGTTGACAGCCAACTGCCTTGAAACTTTTTCATTGAAGATGTGTCGGGGATGTTGACCTATGCTGGTGTTATTCGTGGTCGCTTTCGTCCCGTCGACCCAGTCCTTCTTGTCCCTCCAGGCACTCGCCTTATCCACGACCTTTTCTCTCGATTGCCTCATCGCCTGTTGGTATCTGGGGGCCTTTGCCGACTGCAAAACCTCGACAGGTCGAGGTGCTGACCGTTACAAACATGCAACCAACCTCGTCCTGAAAAACGATTTTGGGGCACCTAGCGTTGTTGAGGTCATACACAGAGAGGCCGCAGGATTAGACGCAGTTGTGAGCAAAACTAGGATCACACTAGGCTGACCTGTCTTGATAATACGGACCAAGTGGCGTAGTGAACTGGGCCCGGGTGGTGTACATCGTGAGCCACGGAACAAAACATTCAGTGACTTTCTCCCGCGAAGCATGTATCGCGGGCCCTTTTGCACTCGTCCGGATGTTCTCGGAACTCGTTGTCTCCTTTTGGCGTGAGGTGCATGTACTTGACATGGAGCTTGTCCAAAGAATTTCTGAGGAACTCAGAATGCACAGGCTCAGTCTCCAGGCAGATACCAGCACTCGTCATCTTAGACTTGCCATGAGGATTGAACGGTTCTACGAGGCCTTGAAGAAGCTGGAACGCGCAGTGGTCAAAAGCTGTAGAGTGAAGCATTACGCCGCGGCACGGGTTTAAGGACAAGCTGCTACGCAGAAGACGTACACTGAGGAACAACTCTAGGACTCTCTACCTATAAATGCTCGCCGTGAGCGGGCGACTTACCGAGCTTTTTGAGGTGCAGGTGTCGATGGTTAGGTCACTAGGCTTTTTTACAAGGCATGGATGTTGGTGGAAGATCTGGGCTCCGCGTATGTAGCGGCGGCCGCCAAACAAACGCGTTGTTGGCAGCAGATCTCCCTTCGTCAGTGTTTGTGCGTTTCCTCTCTGAATAAAAGCCAGTGGATCCATCTAGTTCTCATTCGAACGAGCCATGAAGAAGTGGACGATGCTTAAGATATATTGGCAGCGCGACCTGCTGGTGCAAACCGTTCCGTTGGAGGTTTTCAGCTGGGACATGCCTGGCATGACACCGGTATCGACCATGTCCCGTGCATCGTAGCAGGGGACAAGGCACACGCAGAGGCACTTTAAAGCCCACGCCGTGCCTTCGTTTTCCTCTGCCATGTTAAATATGCGATGGTGTTGGGGAATGTCGTCGACCATAGCGTATCTGGCGACTTCGTGCAAAGTCAGACCGTTCTTGATGGTGTCGTCGGCGATATACGGATGCGAGGGACTGTCCCAGCTTCGCACTGTGACCGACATGACGCGGAGGTCGTACATGGAGGCGCACTGAACCGTGCGGGACTAAAGACTGTCGATGGTGGCGACTTTGCTTTTGCGAAGAACATGCTGCGGCCGTACGGTCTCCTCAGTGCACAAATAGACCTTGGTGGATTCGTTGTCAGCCTGTCTGAAAGTCCGGCAGAACGGCGGCTACAGTTCTAACTCCGCGTGCACCAAATCGATATCGTCATCATTGGTAGTCTCTCGTTGCGGAATGCGGTGTGACAGGAGGTGTACCCAACTGAAAGCTTCGTCGTCAAGGTGTTCGTGGGATGGCAGCACCGACACAAAGAATTGTGCATCCGCCTTGGGCGGAGAATTTGCCGCTGTCGCCCCCGGCTCCGACTCTATAGCTGACTCGAGAGAGTCGTGGGTGCAGGTTGCGGCGATATGGTTGGCAGTCTATCCGGGAGTATAGCCGTCGTGATGATGATCGAATGAAGAGAGTTGAAAAGGAGGTACTTTGGAATGGGAAGGAGGAAAAGATGAGTGAGAAAATCTGTGCTGGGTGACCATGCACGGGCGAGAGTACACACAGAGTCAAAGGAGGGATGAAAGTCGCCGCGGAAGATGTGCAGGGACGCGACGGCCATGGAAAGTTGAACACACACCGTTCATACTAAATGGCGCGGTATACAGACGGATATAATTCTCAGCCGTCTGTAGTGCTACAGATTCAGGTTTGAGACACGGATGATTCACACACGGGAAAACGGTGGCAGTAATGGCCGTGGTAAAGATCCGTTCATTTGAACATATGTGGGTAGATTGGTGTACGGAATTGAATTGGAAAAACAAGACCGCTATGCTCACGTACTCGCACACTAGTAGATCGCTACCGCCCTGACTAATGACTCCCATCGAGTCTACAATTGTGTCAGTTTTCGAACCTCTTCCTTCCGCTACGGGAGCCTCAAAATCAAGAACTTTTCAAGGTGCCCATTGTGATGGTTAAGTCCATATTTTTGCGCGCAGTGGCTGCGGTGTGATCTCATGGCCGTTACTAATTCCTTTCGTTAGATGCATTGATTAAGGTTGTCCTACCGTACGGTAGGTGGAGATTTTCTGACGTCTGGTTCGACCCTGAGGTTATAAGCATTTTTTATGAATAGGTCATCGCTCTTCCGAGTATTATGCGGAGCACGAAGTGTAGCCATGTCCGATGAGTGCAGCGCTCTCTGCAACAGTTATCCGCGATACTCGTGAAACTCCACGTTTCTCTCTTGCGCTCTGGAAGTGCCGCTGTTAGATATCTCCTCAATTCCCAGTCAGGCATCCAGCGTCACTAACTATCCAAGACACAAAAAACCGTGTGGGAATGACACAATATTACTGCCTTAGGCTTCGGCGTAACTCCATCGACGCGTCGATGAAGAAGGCCACCTGGTTCAGTCGGGTCTTTCCATCTCCAAACTTCCATCTACGTAGAGTATCTTCATTCTCCTGCGCGCATGCAGATCGACGTACAGCAGCGTCTCATTATACCAGAGGATCGTCTCTCCGTTTGTGAGAGCCGGATCCGCAAACACGGCCACATGCAGACTTTCGTCTTTCATTGTCGACGGATGCACCACCACACAGACTGTTCTCGCTTCCACCGCCCTTTAATGTAACGGGTCGTTTATGTCCAAGAAAGCGTGATAAACAGGCGGTCATTTGCCGACTAATGCCCGTGGATATGGAGGAAAAGCTCAGGGTTCCCCGCGTAGTTCAAAATAAACTGAAGTACTTAGTCCGGTAGACAGTACTTCTGTGGAAACCCAGCCGAAGAATCCCGGCGGTGTTCTCCCTTTTGTTCACGCACATCCTGTCTCATGACGGCTAAGTACCTCGAGGTAGGGCCGATAGCCTGTTGACAGCCACTAATGTAACATGCTGTGCTCACAACGCCTTCGCCAATAGCCTAAAAAAAGGACAGGCAGGATGGGCTGGGCAAGCGGCAGGTGGTGCTGTCGTGACAGTGCGCTGGCCAAGGTCGAGCGAATTTATAACGCCACCAAAATCCGACCGACCCTTGGGTGAAAATCAACAATTTTCCTG
>JAUKWC010045721.1:0-46862 GCA_032356245.1 Endocladia muricata | reverse complement strand
CGGGAAGAGGGGGGAGGAAGGCGAAAAGAGGCATGATGAGAAGAGAGATGGAGAGAAATGGAAAGAAATGGAATTGAATGGAGAGAGATGGTAATATGCTGCAGGTTGAACGGAAGTAGGCGAAAGGGGGAAGAGGGAGAAGGGGTAAGCAGCAGGGAAGCCGGGAAGTTGAGAGGCAGGGGAACGGAGACGGAGACGGAGACAGAAATGGAGACAGAGATGGAGACAGAGATGGAGACAGAGATAGAAACGGAGATGTGGGTATGTAGAGGCAGGCGGAGATACAGTGCTGGAAGCGAAAAGAAGAGATCAGCTGCAGTTCTGTGCGCTCAGAGTTTGACGGACTGAGGAAGCGAGGGAGGGGGAGGAGGCAGAAAGGCTGAAACAGATGCGACAAATAGCGGGGATCGTGTGATGGCAAAACGTTACAGGCTAGTCATTTGCAAAATCGTTTGCATCCCTGAGTCGAGATTAAGTAGAGATCTTTTATAGTTAGGTTCATCATTCCAACGGGTTATAAAAATGGTTCCGAACCTCCCCTGAGACAGGTACGCTGTAACAGTCAACGTGGCCGAGTGGTTAAGGCGCGACACTCGAATAATATGCTGCATGAGTAGCAGTGTAATGTCGTCTCTTCGGAGGCGCAGGTTCAAATCCTGCCGTTGACGAGCTTAATTTTTTATCTTGTCGCCTTGGCATTTGCACCCCCCTTGACTGAGGACTTAGCCACTGCCGGTTACTCCTCTAAATCTAGAACTAATCCTCACTCCCGCAAAAATCTGAAGATTGAGCCTATCATTGTTTTAGTCTCGCATGTTGGGAATCTTCAATTCCTACTTACACATCCTTGCCCGTCTGCACACTCCGTCAAAATAGCTAACAGCTTCCCTTTGTCGCGCGCGCATGATGATATGAAAATACACTCACCGCACTACATTTCGATTTTCATCACACCCCCATCATCAACCGCTTCAGTGAGAAAATTTCTGCGCCTACCAACTCCTTTCTCTTAAATTGTGCGCAACATCGTGCACGAGGGAG
This sequence comes from Endocladia muricata, assembly GCA_032356245.1. Taxonomy (NCBI): domain Eukaryota; phylum Rhodophyta; class Florideophyceae; order Gigartinales; family Endocladiaceae; genus Endocladia; species Endocladia muricata. The sequence goes on along the minus strand of JAUKWC010045721.1, from coordinate 45,821 downwards.
AAAGTAAGGTTTGTTAGGGGAGGGGGAGGAGGGGGTAGGGGTGTAGCAGCGTGGTGAGAAATGCTACGTGCGGGGTAGGGGTGCATGAAACAGCAGAAGTCGGCAGTGAGATGGGTCGAGGGATAGCATGTAGTCTAGATCTGAGTGAGGAGGTAGGAGCAGGTGGGTAATACGTAGAATGGGCTATAGAACTGGAAAAGGAGAAGATTGTACATGTGCCGTTTCGAGAAGAACGAAACTTCTGTCCGAGTGGACAAGCGCTCCAGTGCACAACGGACTGAATAAAACGTTTGCCCTTGCCGACCAAAACCAAATGTTTGTCGACGATGGACAGTCTCGCTTAGATTTCGGAGTGGTGTCTTTGTCGCTGGTTGGTCATCCGAATGCCTCCTGTCAAATACTTTGTCAGTCTCGACATAAGCATGCTCGCCATTACTTGCACACGTTGGTGAGCATCTTGCACACCCTTTGCAGCTTGCCGGTCAGCTTTTCATTCGTGGGTGTTTGCCAGGTGAATTGCGGATGGCGACAGTATCGCGGATGGTACTGTAGGTGACTTGCGTGTGTCCCATGTGATGACTGCACTGAATGCGTAATTATACAGATCGAAGTCTTCAACTCTTTTAAGATTACGATTGTAGATATTGAATGTCGGGTTTTGGTTGTGATTTCGCTTTATCACGCATATGCCCACCGAAATACCCCATGCTTTCATGTCAGTAACTTGGCTAGCTAGGTTATCACCCAAATTGCGTGCTAGTATCTATTTTACAGTACTGGCCATGTATATAGCCATCCCCCCATCTGATGACTCAGAAGTCCATAGAGCGATGTTAGGAGGCAAAGGAACGTGCTGTTTACATATAAACTGCCTGGTGACGTGAAAGCAGAAGGCGGAGGGAGAAATAGACGAACCGTCTCAAAGAAACAACGAAAACATCAATACTGTATGGGGTGGACAAAAACTAGACTACAGTATCACGGATGTCGGTAGTTCTTTCGTCTCGTGCTACAGTAGCACTCGCACCACTGATCTCAGCACATTCTTCTTCACGCACTGTCTCGTTTGCGCTGCCAGGCATGACAATTTCCATATTGCCCAAGCTTTGTGCGACATGGTCGACTTCCTTACCGGCCATGACAATAACGGACTGTTGCTCTGCTATTTCCTGCTGATTCTCGTGATTGTGGATCTCAATGTACTCTCAAGCTGCCTCCATTCGCGGCTGAACCGTATGCAATGTCTCGTGAATCCCTTCTACTAATTCTGAAACTGTTACCTGATCTTCTGTCATGTAATCAAATTCTTCCCCAACCTCTTGAAGACTCGCGGTGTTCGTCGGAAGCATTTTGGGTCTGGTTTTTGTAATACCAATGTCAGCGAACGCCCTCACATTGTGTCCCTTCCCTCAGAAAGGCTTGTTTTGCTCTTTTTACTGAAACCTGAACCTCTCGTTCAACATAAACAAGAATTCACAGACACAACACTGTCAACCACTTCATCCTCAAAATTGAACTGCTCTTTTCCAAGTCAACTGCTTCTGATTTCTTTTCACCTCCAAGGGCAAAATCAGATAGCCGCCCTTGCTCTTCGAAATAATTAAAATGTTTGGTTGCCGCAGGCTCCCTAAGAACTACTTTGACGAAAATTAACGCAATAGAAACAGAACGCTCAAGGTTTACTGTCCTTGGCTCCCTGGTGTTTTTGTACCCGTTTGCTCCACTGTCGCTACAGGTCTCTTCCCCAAGTCCTACCCTTTATACTAGCGGCTATCGAGGTGAATTGTGCAGAATCGAAAGTACGCATGAATCGCAAAGGCGCATTCATTGCAGAACTCGCAATTCTAACCCTGAATCAATTCCATAAAATGCCCCATTCACAAATTGTTCAATAGAATCGCAGGTACAGTAGCATCAATTCCGATTTTCAGTTCCCCGTTTCCAAATCATTGTAGTCCTGATCTCGATTCGTTCAGGTATTCATGTATTTCTAGTCTAGATTCATGCAAGTGCTCACCTGCTATGTTGCCACTCCTTATAAGGACATCTCTCTAGCTAGCTAGCGGAAGTCTATTTTCCAATCTAACTGGAAAATCTCGGTTAGAATAAAACAACAACTCTACCTCACGAAATCTAATCTCGTCCCTGAATTCTTGAATAGATTAGGCCGCGGTCTGACTCTATCCGGCCCCCGAATAAACACCAGTCGGTCTCTAATCTATACGATACATCAAACAAGATAGTAGTTCTCATTGGGAGCTAGGTTGTACTGTACTGCATAGCCGTGTAGGACACCTTTTCCACGAAGCGTCTATTGGACATTAGGTTTTGCCTCCTGTGAGGTCAACTCTGGCCTCTAATGAGGCCAACTGACTATCGAAGAAGTATGTGCACTATGAAACACGTATGATGAATATGCTAGTTGTTGTACGTGTACTTTGCTTTACCCCTTGTAAGGTATCAATATATAGGGTAGCATACCCAGTTCCACTAAGGCTCTCACTGAGCAATCATTTGGCTGGGTTCTTCTTCAATTCCACTATGCCCGCCGAACAGAGTACTCAAAGACTTCCAAGTAGATACGAAGGACAGCGAAAGCGGACGTCTCCATGATACTTCAATGTCTCCGCAAAATTTGACTTCATATGAGGCTAGATGTCCAATAGAGAAATGAGTCGCAGTAGAGTTCGCTGAATGACTATGGTACCCGAGATCTATTCAAAAATAGAGCAATAGAGTGTACCAATCACTTTCCAGATACTACCATGAAAATGCTAATTGAACATGAGGATGATCGAACACAAATTTATATTGTGCAGAATGTGTTATGCGTAACATGAGCAGCCACGTGTTCTCCGCAAATGGAAGTGCGAACAACGTGTTGGACTTTCTGATGGGATCTCCTTAGAAGATGATCATTGCCTAGTCTAGTGTCCACTTGACATTTGGCCCCATATGAGGCCAACTTTTTGCGGAGATGTTGAAGGATCAAGGAGACGTCTACTTCCGCTGTTCTTCATATTTACACTGGTGGCTATGAAGATGAGAATAGCTACCAATGTCGTCATCACCATTCCCCATCATAAGAAATATAAAACACTACATAGCAACCCAGTCGATCAGAAAGTCCTCACGAAGAATCAGTAGCGCAAATTTTAGGACATTAGCCTAGTGCAGCTCCGGCGGTAGTGCACAAGCTACTGTTTGCAATTTGACTTCCCGGCTCAGGCAGCCGATGGAGCTCAGCTCTTGGGAGATAAGCTGTGTAACATGGGCCACGTTGCCAACAGTGACGTATTAACGGTGATTAGGGTTCAATACGCCCTATCTGGCACATATAGGGTAGAGGTGATTTCCTTGGGGATACAGAGTAGTAACTAGGCAAGGGCTGTAATAGTCGGCGACGGGACCGACAACAATCTGGAGGGATGATGGAATCGCTCTCGGACGTGCTCTGTCACGTTTGAGTATGTGCAATCGCTGTCAGGCATACGGCATAACTGCTTAGTGGGAATGAAGAGAAAAAAAATCTTGAAGCTTAGGGTCATAAGTAACAAGTGCGAAGGGGCGGTAGGGACGAGATTTCCTACGTTGGGGGCTTAAATCCCGAAATTCGAGGGTTCTGTCGTGTTAGCACTACAGGCGAGGTTTCTTGACGCCTGTACGGAGGTCGTTACACAGGGAGGCAGATTTTCACCGACGAAGGGTTAGCTACACCTTGTGGCGGGGACAATTGCGTCTGTGCGCGCAAGCCGAATGTCTGTCGGCCCAATTGCACGCAGTCAACCGCGGTCTAGCGGGGCAGCCACTTCGAAGAAGAAATGGAGCCGTTCACACCGGCTGATATTTGGCTACCATAACGCTGGCTGGGTATTTTACATGGGGACTTAGTCCTGCAATTAGTTGACGTATTAAGTCTACAGTCCGTACCGATAATTGGCCCGAGTTCTAAATATATAGAAGCACAGTGCAATAATTGGGACCAGGGATGCTTCTGGCTTAGGTTAGCATACACCAGAATAATGAAAAGCATGAAAAGAGTGAAAGTAGTTAGTGATAAATCAAAAGATTCACAGAACTCGTTTGTTGAAATGCAACTGGTCGATGCTCCGCGCATATTATGCGCTGTCTTGCAGTCAGCTCCGGCAGCGTACTCATACTTGAGCAAAGATCATAGGGCGACGGGCGTCTTTACATTCTAGTGCGCTACAGGAGCCACGTTGTGGACACTCAGTGACGAGTAGCAAGAAAAACCGCCTTAAATCATTGGTTATAGAAATAGTTGTAACGATAGATTACGATCACGTTGCCTTCGAAAGCAAAATGAACAACGTTGGAGTACTCTTGACACGTTTATAGTACTTATAGGCTATAGAAGAAGACTCGTTCCGAGAATTTGAACGAATATGTGGTGTTTTAAAATAGATCGCGGTATAAGACTGAGCGAACAAGAAGAAGGACTCATATTTGATTTTTGTGAGTGTCGAAAGTCTATTACTGGCATCTTTAGGCCACTATAGCGTTCTACAAGTATTATCTCGACCTTTTTGCGCTGTATTGCTACGTCTGAGATGATAGAAGCGACGGGGAGATTAGAAACGCTGACCGTGGCAGATAAAATGCCTCTGCTCAGGATGGTATCGAATAGACCGAAACGTCCTAGAATGTCACCCAAGCAGCTAAAGCCCTCTGTCTGTTCGGAAATAATCCGCCTTATACTCCACGGCAACCGCTAATGTCGAGTTAGAGGCATGACGATTGCTCCAGCAATGGCTTCAAGGCATTGGCAGATAAGCGCATGCTTTTGTGGTGATAATCTAGTATGGTTATATTGTGCGTGGAGCAATATGATAGAGTCAGATGAGAAGTAGCTCGTATTTAGATGGTCTAGACGGTTTTGCGTCGTATCTGCAAGTTGTACGCGACGATAAGCGTATTTTATCTAGACAATGAGGTGGAGCTAACTTCCTGATGTACTAGGGGACACTTTGTCGGAATAAAAAGTTCAAACGAGGATCTTGAGAACGGAATCAGAACGCACGGAACTGTATAGGTACAATAGAGACACATATGATGGCATTTAGTGACAAAGAGCTCTGTGAAAGACGAGTTTGTATGCAAGGCGGTGCGGCAGCCCATAGATAAGATACTGTCAAACGCTTCCTTGCAAGGGAATGAATAGGTGCCTTGGCCTGTCCGGCCAAATCTCCCGGCCTAAATACAATAGAAAATGTGTGGGGCATAATGGCTCATGATGTTTATGCCGACTGATGTAGCGCACTGGGTTTTGAAGACACTTATCGCCCAGTGAGCTCTGCTCAAGTATCAATAAGCTGCTGGCGTCGACTACAGGAAAGCACAGACTGTGGACGGCCTGTCGACCGTTCGAATCGCGACAAATTGATTCTTCACCTCTTCCGACTTTTTATTACCTCTCTGTATTTTTGGTTATTTTGGATGCATTGATTTATTGTAACCTGAGTCAGGAATAACTTTGGACCCAGCGACTGAACTGTACTTCTGAATGATTAGAGTCAGCACCGCTTGTTAGCACAGACGGTAGACTGGGTATGTAGAATAGATTCAGGACTAATTATATATCCCAGTTACCCAGCTAGCGTTGTGGTGACGTATCCTTAGTCGCTTCAAGGAGCCCCGTTCATTCTCCGCCCTACATGTCCTCACTAAACCGCAGTTACCTGCATGCGATCGGGCAGAAAGGCATTCGACTCGCGCGTATGGACGCGACGGTCCCCTCTACAGGGCGAACCTAACTCGTCTTCGGAGACGATTCCCCTGTTTGTGTTGCAACAGGCAGACAGGCGCCGATATACGTCCTCTACAGCGCGAACATGGGGGCATCCTCTATCGTTGGGGTCTAGATCCAAAACCTCGGAGATCTCCTCCTTGTCGTCCCCGGTGCCCTTCGGATTTATGGCCCTATGATCGGAGGTTTCTTCGTCCTCGTTGCTGCTGCGCGCCTGCGAACAGTATGGGTCGTACAGCTGTCTTTCGATTCCACGCTCAACTTCCGGTGGAAGACTCACTCTCTTTCGATCGAAACAACAGTCCTTTGTATTCAGGTGTTGACCAGCTGCTCACCTGCTTACCATTCGCAAATATCTGAGGATCTCGCAGTACAGCTACTCATAAATGCTTGATCCGCACGTCCGATACCGATTGCGCGTATCTACGCCTGACAGACAACCCGGAAGAGGGGTTCTATCATAACCCCAGACAGTTACCGATCCTATCGAGGAGTATTGTAGTCCACGAGCAGTGATTACGTCGTATCCCCAGAGAACTCTGCTCCACCCTTTTCGTGCCAAATACAAACCTGTGAGTCTCACTCACCCTTACCACACCTCCGTCAGAGAATTGGTCGCTTTTTGACAGCTGGTCTCCTGAGAGCCGAGCTCTGTCGGCTTCCAAAGCCAAGGAGTCCATTTCCGAACAGTAGCTTGTGCACCATCCCTGGACGTGTATTTGGAATGGTGTCCTACAATTGGCGATAGTAGCGATATCTTTGTGATATAAATGAACCCATTGTTCGCGAGTGGGACCAAAGTACGATCGAGGTCCTTCAATCTCTACTGAAATCAATGCGGCATCGTTGTAGGGAGTGTTCGTTGATGAAAGGAGGCCCGCACTAGGTATTGAATCTAGCCATTGTGTCGTAAAGATGACAAAAATGAAGCCAAGAAATCTGTTCCTATAATCATGGCCATCCCTTATCCATTTTATTGACTACTCTAAATGAGCAATGCGTCAAACTCACCTATCATCTTCACCATAGTAGGTGATACCCGAGTCTTAACCCGAGGATGCACTCTGTTAGTTATTCATGTACTGTAGATTGAAAACAGCGAGAAATGTTTACGTCCCTATCATTCAGGCCACTAGTGTACTTGAAGGTATTTAAGTATTCTATTCTGGCAGAGTGAGCAGTACAAAAACTCAGTCAACTTTTTGCTGAGTCGGAGTTCGAGTGCAACGGAGTACGCTACCCTTTGTTTTGGAATCACCGAAGGGGGTGAGCTAAATTACACGTGCAACAACTAGCATATTCACCATACATATTATATAATTGACATAATTTCCAAATGGTCGGTTGGCCTCATGGGAGGCAAAGTCCAATGTCCAGTAGATACAAGCGTATGCAAACTCCTCTAGGCTATTCACGTAGGTCATTGCAACTGCTTCGCGGCTGACGTCAATGCTTTGAATTCTGATAACTGTTTTGACGACTGGCCCTTCTGCCGAGCCTTTGCCACAGAAACTTGCGTCTATTGAAGTTCAACATACAAAATTTGAGTTTGGGAATGTATAGATTTTATGTGTTAGCAGAAACTTCTAATATTTACTCCCATGTGAATCACATTAGCCGTTGATAGGAACCACACTGAGCTTGTTTTGCACCACTCTCGCAAAATACAAAGCAGAGATCTACGCTCAGTTTCCAGTCTTGTGTGCTTGCAAACAAGACCTCGAGGAAACATGCAGATACCATCTGTAACCGGTTCAGAATAGAAAGACGCACGTTACGGGTTCGCGGATATTGAGTCAATGTTTGCTGTTGTCAGCACTTCCACAAACCACAAACACGAACACCAGATATATGACAGGGCTAGCGTTGTAATGGCATGTTGCTCTTATGAGAGATTTGTGCGACGAAGGCAAAGCTAATTTATTTGCTGGAACCACTTTGTACGATGGGCTTCAGGCTCCATCCGGAATCTAAAAATGCAACATGGAAACAACAGAGCGAATCCACTTCATGTTCCACTCACATGAACACATTGCAAATGCATTTGACAGGTACACTTGTACCGAAAACTAAGCACTTTGGCTGCTTTGTTTCACAGCAAGCCATCTGAGATACCGTCTTTCTGGTCAGAACTCAAACCCCGGTTTAGTTCGGTTCCACGAACTCATGGCAAAGCTGCGACGGAGCCGCTAAAGCGCTAGGGGCGGTTGTGAATTCTATTACGGATCTTTCGGACTTGGATAAGACTAAGTTGACCTCCAGCATCGATAAGACGTGCGTGCCTCGCAAATATCGAATTGAACGGTTCACTTTTTCGTATCGAATGATATTCGATTCTTACACTATTGCGCGTCAATTGATATGCCTGATTGAGCCTGTTGCATAGGCAGATGAGATCTTCGACATCTATTATGCGCTACTAGTTCATCATTTAGAACCCGTAGATCAACCGTGGAATACAGGTTCAAGGCTCCACCTAGTTCCTGGCCGACGCATGGCTTGTGTCGATCGCAAACGATTTTATCTGACTAAATTGCTTGACCTACATGACTTCATATGTCATACCTACACAACAAATGTAAAGTTACGTATAGTTCGAATGCATTCCTATGTACATGCTTTGTACAGCATACAGACTACGCGTTATGTCTAGATTATGTAAGAATGTAGTTCATTTCTCCGTCGAATGACCTCTCGACCTCCAGTGTAGGATTAAGACCTGCGGGTGATTATCTTTCAAAGGAAGCAGTGCTTTTCGCGAGATAGAGTAGAGCACTTCAAATAAACGAGCACGTTAAAGCCCCCTGAACAATCGATACACGTTCTGACATACGTATAACTCAGTCGAGAACCCCGTGGCTTGTTCTCCTCTGATCCATCAAACTCCTAAGACTGCCAGTCTTAGGTAAACGTTGGCTGCTTGTTCATTGGATATGAAAAAGCCAGTATCGTGTTAGATGCGGGGCGTCATTACGTCTAGAATATTACAACCCATCTCGAATTCGCATCGTTCGTTATTTCTCACAGCACAATTAATCGCACCGAAAATTAATTTTCTACTGTACATTTGAAGTAGGATTTGCAGCACTGTAAATTCAGTTTCCCGTGTCTTTGTAAACGTGCCAAATGGGTTTATTCGAGTAATTGGCCGTCAGGTTCTGATTTAAAAGTGAAAACTGGGTCTCTCAGCAGGAGTGGGATGTTAAACTTTTGGCCATGCCCGGAAAACTATCGCTTGGACGTCGCGCAAGACTGGAGACCCGAATTGTCCAGGATATCGTGAGCGGAAGTGATTTTATTACTACACAGCGTATGTGTCCTCTTCTGGCAAGTCAAGCAAGGTTGGCGTAGCATTTGCACCTTTACCTGAATACAGCAAGTACTTGACGATCTATGTGAGCTCAAACCCGCACTATCTGAAAACAAGCATGCTCAGCACGAGGCAAAGACGACGCATCATTGCCCGCCTTTACTGCGCTTCTCTGCACGGGAAGTCACTCCATTTTTTATGCTTCGCAAGCCATCAGCCTTCGTTATCGATAGCTCCTCTTCTCACTCAACGCCGAACCCTTGACCTATCCCCCCCTTGTCCATCCCCATCCACAGCCATCCCCCAGCCCCCTCCCCCGACATGCATCTCGATCTCATCCCTTACCTGCGCCTGTGAGTCTGACGCAATCCACCCCCATTCCTCCCCCCACTCCTCCTCCTCCCCCCCTGCACTCTCCCAATCTTGCCCCCTCCAATCCCCCCATCCTCCCTCGCCATGCACTCTCACCGTTTTTGGCGACCACATGCTCTTGCTTCCTCGCTCCATCCCTCCCTCGTCAAATTCACCCTCAATTCCCCCACGCTCTCTCGCCCTCAGAAAGCTTACCTGCCCTCTTGCCTCCTTAACCTTTTCTACTGCTAGCTCTGCGTCCAGTCTTGCACGACGTAAGCGCTCTTCTCCGTTATCCACCTCCTGGCGATGCCGTGCCATCTGCCGTTCAGCCTCCGACTTCCAACACGGAGCCTGCACCATCGATGTCTCATACACGAGCAGCTTGCGCTGGTGCTCGGCGATTGCTGGGTCCAACTGCTCTTGTAAGGATCGTAGCACTACGTGTGCGTGGTCCGCACGAGCACGCGCTCCGCGCTCCGCGCGCACCCATGATGCAATCTCATCTGACGCCATAATGAACCGCTGAACGATATATATTCTCCAAAATTCCCTATTGTCGAGCTGAGAGAGAAAGACGGACGGCTTGAGCTAGGACGAGCCGAGAGAAGTCTGAGCGAGGCTTGCGTGACTTTCGGAAGAATATGTAGTGGTTGGAGGTACGAACTGGCAGATACGGCTGAACTGGGTGTCAGTTTCCGAGAGTGCGCAGAATATTATTCATGTCGACTGCCCGCGGCAAATTGAACATTTGTAACGTCCTAGAACAGAGTGTTATCCGTGCAATTCAATGCGATGGGACAAGCAATGCTACGCGAGTAGCCAGACGTGCGCACAAGGCCTATGTGTACTAGAGGCCGCCGATTGAAGGAATTGATTTTAAACGTTACATGGTTGACTTGCAGAGGGCGAAGTATAGAATAGACGACCGACTGCGAACTGACTGTAGAGAGGCAAGCAGCCTGTAGTTGTTGAGAAAGCTATCGAAAGTGACGTTGCCAGGTGTTTGCGACGTGGGACCAGTCCAGTTGAATCGCAAGGTAGAGTCATGAATGTTGCAAGAGTCAAGGTCACGGGGTACCTCGCGGCATACTCAGTTTTCCTTACCGGTCTTGTGTATTATTTGTAACGTATTCAGTATCAGCAAAACGGACAGCCAACCAGGCACATCAAGTAATGTCAACGTCTATTGTCTGGCGAAAAGACTGCGAACTACCATCCTGGACATGATGGGGGTTACTTGCAGTGTCGCTTTTGCAATTCATACATTTGCAATTTGAACCGTGCCAAAACGAAAAAAATCGCTCACGGGTTGCCGATGCTTCTTTCCGGCCTCGAGCACATTATCAAATAGATTTCTGGACGAGGAAGGTGTGATTTGAATCAAGCGGAAGTGTCAGTTGCCATAAAATCCCTTGTCGGAGAATTTGTCTGCCACCAGTCAACCGGGTCTGTCCGCCTGCCTGCGTCAATGGTCTACATACTACGAATGTTCTTTCTAATATAATAGAATCAATAAACGAGACGAAACAGGAACCACTGAATCATGAGTTGCTCAAATACTAAATGTAGATAATTTTATTTGACCACGCCCTTCATGCTATGAGCACGTATCAAATGAAAAAAGTTGGGGCACCTGAGCTTGGCAGATAGGGAACTTCATATTGTGACGTGGATGGCTTTAAGGATACCTGACCTTCGAGGAGAGCCTCTCACATACATGTGGTGTCGGAATGATAAATATCACGTCGAGAACATAGTGGCATAACCCATGGATAATTCTACAAATCAAACTGTTGGATTCTGCAATACCTGTAAAACCTGTACAAAAAAAATGCAACATTCTGCAATCCGGGTATGACAATAACTACTGAACGGCGAGCCGGTACAAAAATCCCGACTGCAATTCCTTCGGGATAGTAAATTCTGTATTGCATGAAATACTACAGTATCACCCGCTGAACCCTCACACAAATCCTGCAGCAATGTACACTCGTGGAGAATGCGCACATTACTTACACGTGTGCAAATAGATTACATTTGGTATTTTGATGATGCATAATTTGATTCAGAATAGCCAATGAAAGTTTAGCAGCACACGCTTTTACAGCTCTAATGTTTCCCGAAAAATCGAGAAATATCTAGAAGCCATGATTGGTGCGTTGGCAATTGTTAGAAATTAGAAATCGGCTGTTCCTGCCCATTTGAGCCGATATTGCACCCAAATCGCTGCGCACAGGATATTTTAGGCACTTTGTGCTCCTAGTGCATTTTGTATATAGACGGGTGTTGTTAGTCGCTCGTAGAACTTTTAGTCCTCGAAGAAGAGTCATCAACCAAGACTATCAACTATCGTTCAACCGGTCCTTTAGACGTTCCCTAGCCCAGTCATTCGTTTCAAATCCTTTCCATCGCCAACCCTTATCAAAATACCTGAATTCATCCCCCTTTCCGCGATTACGTTATTTGCTAAGAAGGGCGATACAACTGAAAGTGAAACAGAAAACCAGACGCGCTCTTCGATATCTGTTAAACTTTACACAGTACAAGAGCTGGCCGCTACTAGCACGTATTACGAAGTGTGTGGAGAGGTTTGCATGAGAATAGAATGGAGAGCTACCTTGGTCTTTTCCTCCTGTAATAGAAACTTTCATGCAAATCCCGCTGCCCGCCACTAATCACATTAACTGATCTCTAGAGACTGAGTATGAGCAATGCATGTCGTGATGCCCATATAGCACCTATAGAAATACGGAGAAAAGTTGAGGCGTAATCCAAATATAAAGAGCTTGCAATTGAAAACGCGTCCGTGACTTTGGTAGCCACAGCCGTCACTTCACCTCGACGCCATGGCGTAACTTTCCCGAGCGTCATACCAAAAGCGACTACTAGTAAACTAGATGCATCTGAGAGGATGCGAAGGGTACAAGCTTGCTTTTCACCTGACGTCAAGTTTGTCCTCATATGAGATCAACAATATGCCTATCGGAACTCTACAACCCCTCATAGTATCTATTGCCTCCCGACCAGACAGTATTTGTACCAGTTCTCCTATCCTTTTTCGTGCCTAAGTGAGATTTTTTTTTTCTCTGCTTGCATTTCAGATCAGTCAAGTGGGTGCCCTTCACACTGCTAGAAAAGATTTTATGCTGCTAGGAAGGCTCAGTTATGCGCCTCCTACTTTCGCTGCGCACCATCGTGCTTGAGCATTTTCTTCGGCAGATTTCACGACGTCTATTGTAAAAAGAACCACTTCGTCATCTTTCTAAGCAACCCACGTGATCGAAGGGAGATGTAAAGCGAGTAGGGTAGAGTATTTTCTTAGCAGAAGAAAGTTAGACCGTGCTCACCGGATGCGGTGAGTCGAGTTCATGGGGATGAGAAAGGTCGTATAACTGTTGAGGGACGCTCCCAAATAGTTGATAAACCGTCATCGAGCTGGAGTCTTTTTTGCTCCATGCGAGATGCATCTCGCAAACAAGATGATGGTTTTATGCATGGCGCTTCGTTACTAACATATCTGAGTCTTCACAAATTCTCAACATTTGGCTAGACAAACCCTCTGACTGTCTAAATAACAGTTTAGTACTTCCCGCAGCCTGATTTGGAGATACTACTGGGGGCTGGAAGTCGCCATTTCTGATGTTATTGTAGACGGGACAGTGAAATTGGGAGCTTCTATTTTTGGAATGAACCATGAGGTGACAGATCACTACGTTCTGAGGTGGAAGAGGTTTAAAAGAATTCAATGGGCTGTGGAAAGTCTAAAGAACCGATTGAACAATGGATGAGAGTCTTGGGTGATGATTTTTCTTCAATGACTAGACGTTTTCAGAACGACTCATAATACCCGCTTATATACGAAATGTACTAGGCGCAGAACCTGGCTTTAACACCCCATGCGCAGCGATTCTGGTGCAACATCAGTTCATATGGTCAAGAACAGCCGATGTTTGGTTTCAAACAAATTTCACGGCACCAACCGTAGCTTTTAGATATTTGTCAAACTTCTCGGGAAACACGACGGCTATAAGAACATGTATGAGGAGACTTTCATTGGGTATTATCAATGAGATAATGCACCATCAAAATACCAAACGTAAACTATTTACATACGTGTAAGTAATATGCGCGTTTTCTAGGATTATGCATTGCTGCTGGATGTGTGCGTGTGTATGAAGAGAGGGGGGGACTGGGTGATGGTCAAGACCATAAACAGACCTTGGGAGTAGATTATGTTATTTTCTAGTTCCACTCGCGACCTCTGATATGCCTCCGGGAGTCCAGTGAAGCTGTTGCCGATCTGGTTATGCGGCAGGAGCCTGCAGAACATGTCGAAAGTCGGCATTTGGACCCCTCTGTATCCTGACTGCAGTTCGTAGGAGTACATTGCACAAGGTTCCAGAATAACTCCGCACACTCCTACTGTTTCCAACTCGCACCCAGAAATTGTACACTCGATCGTAAGAATAGTGCCTGTTACCGCCAATCATGGAGGACGCGTTATAGCAGCTCCCGATGATTATCAGTTTGGCATCTATAAAGCTACCATCAGGTGCCGGTCCATGATGATGCCTTTCTTAGTGACGATGTATGCCACTCTTAGCCGAGACTACTCCGATAGAACTGACAAGGAATGTCGGTCTCGGTCAACTTGGCTCAATGTCATGGGGTAGGGTTGGATAGTCGCCATCATGTCAAGGGAACTGTTCTTGAATATACCGAGAACTAAAACAACGCAAGGAGGGTATACATTGGAAGCTGTCTGCAAAACGCTGCTACACGCAAAGTCGTTCTTGAGGAGCACATTCTGTTGCCTTAGTGGATAATGTATGACCGCCTGTGCAAATGGCTGAGCCAGTACTGACGTATTCTTAAACCTCCAAAAGAAGTCCTGACGTCGCGTGTTGGTCGCTGCTCCCAAGGCTATGATGTTCGCTATCCTCAGCCGATACCGTTACTTCGAGACGGTTTGTGATGGCTCCGTTATTTGCGATAAGTTGCCCTGATTTCACCTACCCTTTCAGGTACTACGTCGAGTGACTCATCATACAGGCTACCAGCAGAATCTGAACCATCTTTCATACCGTACCATCTCGACAAAATTACGTCACCACATGTGCGCTGGGAGTACATCCGTTCTGCACCACTGTGATGAATAGTTTCGTGGACAATTCATTTGACCCCGGATCTCATCGTGTCTATGGTTGCAGCAATAATCACGGAACATGGTAAATGAAATGCGTAGCTGGAGCTGCTCAGTTCAGCCGGGAGACGCGATCACAGCATAATGACCGAACGAAATTATAGAAGCTTTGCACTCGTGATGCTGTTTCATTGTTAAAGGTAATGGCCAGAGTCATTATTTTATTTGAGAGTCGGAACCCCAACAGGGGTACGATGTCACACTTGATTCGTCTACACGAAAGACTCATTTTTAAGTCCTTATATATCACGACAACCATACAATCCGAGTGGTCCTCTTGAAACATTCGAAGGAAGTGGTGGAAATAATGTGATAATATACGGACACATCTCTGACATGCAAATTTACCAGTTCGTCGAACAGCTCCCTGAGGCTCTACACGTATGGAATGATCGTTGTTTGTTTAGTATTCGCATGACATCAGGCTATAAAGCAGGCGACTGAGATAGATCTTCCAAAGCTATGCCTCTTCTGAATTCGCGACTGTCTTCATCTGGAGGGGTAGCAAGGCCAATCTGGACATGCAGTGTATTGACCTCTGCCACCATATCACCACCTTCCCTAGCTAACGACTGCACCACCCTCAACTACTGCTGAACTGTGACGCCACGTTACTGCCATTCTCGATCGCCGGCTCCACTGTCGTCGGCCACATCACCCTGGAGTAAGTTCATATCGTATAATTCATTACGAGTATACTAATATGACCTGATCTGCTGCCAGCTAAGTGTAATTGTCTTACTGGGTAACATGTGCCGCGTCGCCGCTGGTGCGCGGCGCCAGTGCCGAGGGGGACCGAATCTTCGGGTGTCCCTCCTCCTTCCTAAAGGGAAGCATCACGCTCACGATCAACCTTATTCTTCGGGTTGCTACGTGAATCTATGCGGTTGGTGAAGCGCCTCGCTTCCGCTAGGCATCAACATCCTCACTCGTCTGAAGAAGACCGGTTCGGTGTGTCAAGCATCCGGTGCGTGCCACAGAGATTTGTAACGTTTCATGCCACAAATGAACACGCATTACAACGTTCGCTTCGACTCACCGCTCCGATCAAAGTTGAGCTTCCCTTCTTGTGGCCGCAATATGGACATCAGCAAGTCTGGCTACGATCACTTGGAGACTCCGAAGTCGACCTCTTTGTCTCTCATCGCCACTATTGCTGCGCGCATGTTCCGTTGTGTCGAGTCTACTGAAGTCGCGCGATTTGTGAAGGAACGTATGCGCTACGAACTCAATGTCAAAGCCAAGCAATGAAATGTCCCGATGTCCTAGCCCGTTCCTTACGGGCCTAGTGTTCATTGCGCGCTACTCAGGGCCCTAGTTTACACGGAAAAGCTGGTCGAATTCGCTCCTGATGGGATTTTTGTCATGGATGTGGTAAGTGGAGAGGCCGAAAAGTACATCGAGTTGCTGATGTCTCGTTCCGACACCGCAATACTAGGAACTGCTGTCATCGAATCCGCGCTTTCCGGTTTTGTTGTGGCGACCAAGATCTATAATACTCACGCCCGCGTCACCATGTACTACGCCTACTTCCTGGAGCGCCTGGAAAGTAGTGGCTGCGGATCTTTCCCCGAGGACAACCCGAAGAAGTCAGTTCCGCTCCTATCCTAGCGGCTCAGGGACCCTATTTTGAAAAAAGTGGTACGCAAATGCCTGGACTGCGACGAGTTTCTGGAGAATTCCGTCAAGTCCATCATGAAGGTGTCGATCCGAGAGACTATCAACTGCAACGGCTACAGGCCGGCGAAGCATGCTGATCCAACCTCGTCCCAGCCGAAGGATCGGAACAAGGGCAAGCATGGCGACAGGGACATGAGTAGCAAGGCGTAAGTACTCGCGAAGAAATCAGTGTGCCCGTATCCACCACACAAAAAGAAGATCTACCGCCATTTTATCAAAGATTGTAACGATTTTTCTGAAGAAGAGAAAGACGAGCTTTTCGACTTGATGCGTACGTTGACGAAGAGTTGTGTCATGCGAACCGCAGAGCTTCCAACCATGCGTATGTCGGCAAGTATCGTGATCTCCACCACGTTCGGCGAGAAGTATACTACGCTTGCTGCTGTCAAAATTCGCGCCGCTGCAACACTGATAGAAAGCCGCACAACAGCCAACCTCTAGGATGCAGAAGCCCACATCAAGATAGAGACTTCTGCAAACTCTCAGACCCTCCGCATAGCCTTAAATAACCGCGACGGCTTCAAATCGGAAATCGATTGCAACGGCTTTGTAACTGTCAGCACGCAGCTACACATTTTCCATGGCTCTGCTGTCGTTCTCCAAGGCCTGACCTATCCCGTAACGAGCCAAGCGATCCGCGAGCCGCCCCTCGGTCGGAAGTTGCTCGAAGCACTCTGTATTGACGTCCACAAAGTCTCAGCTACCGCAGCCTACCAACTTGATCGCATCGCGGATGTTTCATAAAAGTGGGGCATCAAGCAGAGACATGTTCGAATCGAATCAAAATTATGCAGGACGGAGTCCTTCTCGTCAATGGTGCATGGATGACGCCGAACTCGATGACGGCGACGGATAGATCGACCGTGGACCTTAGCACCCGTTCGAGAAGGAACAATTCTTTGAGACCAAGTTTTAGGATGCAAGCGATAGGCGAATCTCCGACAGTGGCCACGAAGAACTCAATCTTCTATTGCAAGAGACCACCATTGTTCTTAAATTCAAGCTAGATGCAGACATGCCAGCTGACATCAAGCCACCTCTTAATACGCTTAAGCGCAACCTGTCCCCTACTCGAGCCAGGCAGCTTCGTGACTCCTAGTAAAATTGAGGAATTGTGACCTGCTACATTTTTGCTTTGCTCAAGCTTGGTATCGTTAAGAAAAATGACGCTTGTGAGTGAGTTTTCCCGTGACTTATTGTATCCGAGCATACCCCTGCCATGAGTTGGGTCACAGTCCATTACCAGGCCATCAGCTCTGCCACTCGTCTGACATTTTGGCCCACGCCGAACAATGAGACAAAGCTTGGCGATACGCGCCTGTCGGAGGCCTTCGCAGGAATTGACTTTCGTAGCGGCTATCGGTAAGCACTACTCGGCCCGGACACCCTGGCGCAATGTTTTCTTCAGGAACCCGAAATGTAGTTAGTTTGCCTATTCGCATAAAACAAGAACGGAATATCTCGGCTGCTAACTTGAATGAGAAGGTCAGGCAATCATTTTTAGAGTGTCGCGACAATCTCAACGCGTGTATAGACAATTTCATGCTCTTCGCAACCGATGACTCACACCGGATACGCCTCCTACGTCTATTCGCTAAGATTAGCCAACATGGTCACATAGTCGTTTCACCACCGAACTCCGACCTCTTCCTCGGTGAGGTAACTTTGTCTGATTTTATCATCGACGAACACGGCGTGCCTTGGTACCCGAGAAACATTGCTGGTGCCGTAAACTGGGAGCCTACGCAATCTGCTGGTAAGCTGTGTGAGTATGTACATGGTATTCACTGGATATTGCCCAGAATCCTACGTTTTGCGGAGCGCGCCGACCTGCTCGGCGTGCTAATGGAAGCTGCATATACGAGATCAGGGGGTATCCAAAAGAAGATACCAGTCCACAAGATACCACTTTCGGGCCTTGGTCGTACTGACGAGCGGGCTGAAGCCTTAGCCATTCTCCAATCGCACTTTCAAGGAACAATGCGTCTCGATCATCGCAAGAAGAGCGAGACGCTGTGTATTCATACAGATGCGTTTCACCAGCATTGAGGTGTTTCTGCGATACAGTGGGATCCTTCTGAGCTCGACAAACCACTTCTCGAGCAGGAGCAGTATCCATCTGCGGTTCTGAGGTCCACACTCACCGAGCACGAGAAGCCGTGATCCACGTACCGATACGAAGCTTTTGAAATTACCCAATCATTTCGTAGGCATGACTGCGTCCTGGCATGCAATGTAAACACGCGGAGTTGTACGGACAGTCACAACAGGCTATTTGTGTTCCATCCTGTCACCATTGAGGCATCCCTCGCATGTCATATGCAGCTCAAGGTGCTTTGTTGGTATCTTTTTCTCTGCTTTGAGAATTTTCGCACCGAGCATGTCCCTTGCGCATCCAACGTTTAGGCCCTCATAACTGTACGTTGAATGCGCGGATACCAATTGACACAGAAGATCCGCCGTATTGCTGCTGGTATTCCGATTTGCAGTGTCATTTCTGATACAGACTATGATTAATTGATTCAGTTCACCTGAGCCGACGTCACAGCAGTTCGACATAATTACAAGAACAGTGCGCGAAAGTTCATTGACAAGAGCAGGGCCAAGGTACTGAAAATCAAAGCGATAGCATGAATCCGTGAGGACGCCACTGACTTGAAACTTCGAGTTCTCACAGTCTCCCACGCAGGCAGCACAGGTCATTGGGTTGCAGGCACAACCTGGTACTCGTTGCGCAAGGAGCTCGCTACGACAGGCCGACTCGACGACATTCGGTATTATTTCTCATCAGACCTTCTGTCGATTCTAGCTAAAAATGGTGATAAGGTCCTACGAACACCTTAAGGAACGCCCCACGGAAGCACGCCGATTGAGGTGCTTCACTCTGACTACCTTTTCGTGAGAGAATGCAAGGAGGACGTCAAGTATGCACTCATTGTCAAGGGCGACCTTAGTGCGTATATGTGGTTCGAACTAAATCACTCTGCCGCCTCCGTACATGCTTCTTCCTTTCTCGCGCGTTGGAATGGTATCTACACCGCGCTCGATGCGTGGGTACCCGATCATGGGTCCTACTTCAAAACTGCGGTGCTTGAGCACCCGTGCATGACGTACTGCATCCGCCACACCTTGACAGCCGCCTATTCACCCTTGGTCAACAAAACAATTGAATCAGTCATAAATCTGGTCCTTTCAGCCACTTGGGCCATTGCCGCTAAGCTCAAACTAGACGCTAATAGTGTGTCTTTCGTCTTACCGGCCATCTCTAGCGCACTTATAGAGGAAAGCCCCAAATGTCTCTGTAGGACAGCGTACAAATACAGGTCCAGGTATGGTGCACACACTGCTGTTCGGAATTGGATTCCTTGGCTTTGGCAGCCGATCTAGCTGGACTCTCGGGAAACTGGCGGTCTGACAGCGACGAGGATGCCAGCGGTGGCGCGCTAGGTTGAGTAGAGCTCAATAATCTGTGTTCGTATAGGGGGGCAGGAGAAAATGTACGTGCAAATACGCGGTAATCGCCCGCTACGAACGGTATTTGTCCTCGAAGGGATCAATGGATATGTCGGATGGCGACAGAATCGCTTCTTGGGCGTGATCTGTCAGGCGTAGGTGTGCGCAATCGCGCTCAGCCGTGCGAGGCAGTCGCGTATGAAGAGTCAAGCTCCGATTAGTCAGAGTTTGCGACTGCTGAGCAAGTCGGTAGCTGATCGGGGATCAAATATAAACGACTGTTAGTATGAATGGAAGACAGTGACACTTCCGTCGAAAAGTAAGTGTGCGCTTAAATCACAGGGTTACGGACGGCTAGGGTCGAGAGAGGTCTGTAGCTACGAGGGAAAAGTAACCTCCGGGTTCAGGGTCGCAAAGCTAATGGGCAAAGGTGCCAAGAAGGAGGAGATCTCCGACGATGGCGCCATATGTCTCAACAATAAAGGGTGCTACTGTGCTTGTGCTGCAGACGACTTAGCTTGATGCCTCTCCATACGTCGTAATAGAGAGAAAAGAACTGTTTCCAAATGACGGTTCGCAATACCATGCAGCGAAGACGATTGCGTCTGTGCGCGCGGGCTGAATGGCTTTCGACCTGATCATACTTAGTTCATCGCGAGTGAGTGAGGGCAGCTAGGTCAAAGAAAGAACAGGGCTCTTCGCACCAATTAAGAATAAGTCTCCACAACGCGTGCTGAGTATTTTACAGGTAAACATAGTCCGACAACTGCAGTGCATACTAGGTTTACCGTCGGCGCCCAGAACTGGCGCCGACTCTACATACTTGGAAATACCCTGCAGTCATGACGACTAGAAGTACATCTGGCTCAAGTTGGAATAAATTCAAATGATCAAAACAATCACAATAGTTGATAATGAACCATAAGAGGCACAAAACTCTTTGGTCGCATTGCGACCGGCTGACGCGCAACGCATAGTCAGCGCTGATCTGTACTCGGCCCCGGTGGCCTAATTGGACCTGAACCAAACTTATCAAACGAGAGTTGGCTCCAACTCCACTGCGGGACAGCACCGACAGATAGTCTGATGGCTCAGCTAAACGTGTACTTGAATTCGTGACCGCAATAGGCTCCAAGCCCCCGGTCTTGGGTTGTCCTTCACCAGATATAGTACACAGCAAGGTCTGGACCCTAGACAGGGTCAAATCCGCGCAGATCCTCAGCATTAGTGAGATACTGGCTATTACGGCATTATGTACGAAGAAATCAGCTATCTTGTATCGAATCGCCGCAAGCACGCTGTCACCGAACAGAATCCGGCCACAAATATCATCGCCCCTTAGTTTGCTCTCATTGATCTCAGGCTTGTCTGTTGCAGTACAGATCGCCCCAACAAGCATCGTTTGAAATGGCATGGACTTTACCGCCTCATCGCCAATTGCGGCCAACTCGTCTAAAGCGTTTCAACGCCTGCAGGCAACCGTATGGAATGAAGCCATTGTGGTAGACTGTCCAAGAATAAGTACTCTCTTCAAAGTACCGAGGTTGCCATCGACATGCTCGATGTTCCCAATCGTGCTAAATCGTGTTATGAAATCATCGAAGACATGAGCAACATGAGTGAGGCTCCGTATGGGTTTATCTTTCAATTGAGGTCGGAAGGGTTCCCAGATTACGGCAACTGCACTTGACGACCACCCATGAAGCTCAACGCTGACACTGCGGACATGGTGATCGAATAGCTAACGTCCAGCAAGATAAAGGAATGTTGCTATGGTCAGGGTCGAACTAGGTCTCTCTATCTGAGCACTGTCTTTTACTCGAAGAAAGAATCGCCATGGGGGCACTGCCCAGTTCCGTTGACATCTGGCACCATGTCACCACAACTCTTAGTCGGCGACTTCACCACCCTCGGCTACTGGTGAACTGTCCCTATACGTTACCGGCATTCTTACCCGCCGGCTCCACCATCCTACGCCTCATCATCCGGATATAAGATCATAGCGTGTAGAAAATTACGAATATCCTCACATAGCCTGATTGAAATGCGCCACGTCGCCTCCGGTGCGTGGTCCAGGTGCCGAGGGACAGAGAAACGTCAAGTTTGTCTCCTTATTTCTGACAAGAACCAAGACCCTCACGATCAACCGTGCTCCTCCGGTTGCGAACTGAATGTACCCGGGCGGTGAATCGCCATGATGCCGCTCGGCCTCCGCACCCTCGCTCGTCAGAAGATGACCAGTTCGATGCGTCACGCTTTCTGAGCGTACCAAACATTCTGAACTTCAGGGCCGATTTCGTAGCTGCCGATATCTACACAAACGAACTCGCATTACGACCGTTTACGATCGTGTCGAGTTTTCTGCTCCTGAAGACTTGGTCAACCGTAAGGACCTGACCTCAATGTCGTCCTCGGATCCTGAGCATGCGTCCGTATATCTAGAAATTCATCCTCTAAGCATCAATGAGTTGCCGTCTTCAGGCGTGTTTTGAAACTTTTATGATATCCCAACGGAGAACGTACTGAACGTTACGTTACCTAGCAATAATAGTGTGAAAAGGACAAGAATGAGCTTGTAACCTAATGATGAAGTGCGAGACGGGACCGACAAGGCTGCTTGAATGGGATTGCGGACTCCTCAAAACTTCAGTGGATTATTTGATTCTGATCGCAGTTCAATTAGAGTCACCTGTCTCGTCGGAACGCTCAAGAATACGACGGATCGAGTCAGTAATCTGGAAACGGGTCAGAAGAGTAATGCAATAATTTCTTAGATTTGAAGTTTGATGCACCTGACGCACTCCGTCATTGCATCAAGAGTAGTATCTAACGCGGACTAGGAAGAGGTTGCTACGTCACCTCAAAACTATTTTCGCATCATATAGTTTGCGACCTCTCTGAGTTACTTAAACAATGAGACCAGCGTATTTCAGCCTCACTTGAAATATGTGTGAGCACAGGAAGGAAACCGTGCTTAGAATGACTTGGTTGCAACTTTTGAGGTGCAGCACCGGCTGGCATAGATTGAAACGGGCAATCTCTGGTTATTATGTATCCTTGATGCATCGTCTGTTACTTCCGAGGATATCTAAAAGCTCGAAAAACTTGTCAGCGATGCAAGGTTTTATGCAGCACGGACACATGTGCCTATTTCAGGCTAGAATACGCATTGTCTGGATAATGATGCTAGTGAACTGCTCGGACGTAAACTTTAGACCTACAAGCGTCCTTAGGGATATAGAAATCTATGATGGGAGTGAGTCATATGAGCTCGTTAGTAACGTCACATGATTGTTACAAAGACATTCGCAAATCAATAATTCCAAAATTTTGACTCTTGAGAAAGGCACCTTTCGTGGCGGCGAGTAATGCCGCGAGTCAGAAATGCTTTTGAGCAGAGACTCTCCAGCCGAGTGATGTGAATTGAGGTTCTGCGGATGCGAAGAGACACCGCATCTTGTTAATAACGTAGTCTGCATTCAATTCGCCTGCATGTTTGCGTTGCTGTATCAACTGCGGGTTTGAACGCCACAACAAAATTTTCTCCGTGTTACGAGCCGAAGTACTCACCGAAGTATACGGCCTCCGGGATAGAAACCATCCCTCAAA
Organism: Endocladia muricata; assembly: GCA_032356245.1. Classification (NCBI taxonomy): domain Eukaryota; phylum Rhodophyta; class Florideophyceae; order Gigartinales; family Endocladiaceae; genus Endocladia; species Endocladia muricata. The sequence continues at coordinate 22,445 of JAUKWC010045721.1, read as the reverse complement.
TCTACCTCGCGCTATTCTATGACTGGGCATTCGAAGTATGGTTGTCTTATTATGCTTGTTCTGTGGCTACCAGTGTACGAGTCTCAATATCACAGAAACTGCAGTGCTTCCGCGTGCGATATCTCATATTGTTGATCGTATGCCATTTTTATGTTACAAATCCAACATACTCCGAACTTAACTTCATTAGGAATAGCGAGGATCGGCTAGCAGATCTTGGTCGTAATCAGTTCACAGCGCACTCGGGACAATGGTGGTCTCACAATGTCGCATGTCACAATCATATGGCCATCCCAAAGGATTCATAGATGCAGGAGACTCATGCCTGTTTTCGTGGCAAAACCGAATGGGCCAGCAACTAGATGGGAAGGAACGATTCGAAGGCAAATCAAGGGCAAATTACGAAGTGGGGTACTACGCACCCGATGTCCCCTGTCCGGAAGGGGACATACCCGTCAAACGTCTCAGGCCAGGTAGAGGGATCGCCTGGAAGCGACCACACCATTCACATGGGGAAACACGGCGATGAAGTCGCGGTAAGCCGTCGCGATGTGAAAATCGATACGATGTGCGGACATTTCTGCTAGTGAAATAGCACAATTGTGCGACACGTTGGGCGTCCACAAGTTGTTAAAGACGTCTGCAAATGGGATGGGATGCCAATCTAAGAAAGCAAAGCTATTTAGGCAAATTGGCGTGCATCTTCTTACGGTAGATAGAAGTTGCTTCACGCAAACTTCCGTCATCCCCATATCTATCACACTACTGGCTATTATCTATAAGCTCAAATAGAACGTAGACGATCACATCACTACGTCCAGCTACATATCTCACTGAGAGCGGCAGGAGCAAGAAAAGAAGAGTAGTACTTCAATTGGGCACCGTAATTGATCTGGTGCTTAGCACACTGCAAGAAGCGACCGAAAGTAGCGTTCGTGTCCAGGTCTGAGCGAAGGGATGACTGTGAGTACAGTGCAACATAGAAGCCATGTAATCCTGTAGTACCTGCTTCTCGCGTGCAGACCCGCTTCCTACCACGCATCACAATAGCCTTTAGTTCTGGCTATCCATTTGGATGGAGATGTTCAGATAGTAGTCACGACCTTGCCCACAGTTTTCGGGCCGTACTCTGAATCTGAAAAAGTAACAAATTATAAGTAGACTAAACATTCTCGCACTACATCGAGCAAATGTCCAATACGCTGCTGCAAATTCTTTTGCTCGTAGCTGAGGAAAACACCTGTGCCATATTTCGGACAAATCTGGCGTGCTTAAATTATTCGATGGTACCAGCATGTGCGGGTATTGGATGAGTCTGCATTGCAAAGGTTCATAGTTAAAGCGGTTCTATCAGCTCCTTTCTAGCTCGAATCTATCGCTGTAAATGTATGTTTTCCCCGCTCGGCTTGCCCTGTAAATCGCATTCGGCCATCTGTTCGAAATTCTGATATTCGCGAACAGTCTGCTATCCACCTGAACAATGTTCGTCGCCATTCAGTGAGTAGAGACATGCTCAGAGCTCAAGTCTTGAGTCTGCCTCAGACTCACTCTAGAACATCTACGCAATAGATGATGCCGTCAGACATACTTTTGATGAAACCAAAGAATACCTTCGGAATGAGTCATACTGGAGATATGACGCGACCTTGCTTCATGTATAAAATCAAAATCCCGCAATACCATGAGAGATCGCTGTGATCGCCACTACGACAAAGATAATCGTCATAAAACGAGGGTAAGACCTGGACTTCGCGTGCCTCGAAAATTATTGTTAAGTGCTTCGTGATGAGATATCGACTGAGAACTAGCCAGGAGCCTTTCTTTACGGCTACGATGGAATTATATAAAACCACCGGAGGTTGTATCAGGCCTCTTTCGTGACATGAAGTTAAAGGATTTGAAGCGAGGTCAAGTTTGCCTTTCAGTATCAAATCCGAATCAGATCATTCTGGAGGTCCCTAATGTATGACGTGGAAGTGTTGGCGAGTAGGAGGGGGCGAAACGTGCAGCTGAGCTGGAAGCGCAGGGATGGTTAGCGATACAGTGTCGGCCTGCATCTCGGTCATAATGCCTATGAGCCGAGTTGTAGGGGCAAAACGTTGATAGAGGTCATGGTTCTATCGTCTCTCAATCTGCTGGTGCGGTTTTATCTTACCGCAGGGTGCCCCTCGGTTACATCATCCTAGGAGTCCCAGCCGGGCTCTATGCATTGGGTGCAGGTGTGAATGAGCCGAGAATTGGAAAAAAACGTTCTGAGGATGAGAGGCGACCATACAACATGGCGAGTTATCACAGTTTGCACTGTGAGGGCCTATCGGGAGTGCAGATTTTTGCGTAAACTATGGTGGAATGGAGAGGATGCGTTCATGTGGCTGGAAATTGATTCGGACATCCGCCTTGCGCAGTCCGAGGTGTCGTAATACCCACGGTATCGTGGATAGTTTGCAGCTCCATGGGTAGTGTTACTACACGCAAACTTCCCCTTCGTTGACGTCAGGGTGTATTCTTACTTGACGCGGGCTTCCATCAAGTGGACCCCCGAGTCCAGTAGGACCAGACTCGGACTTCCATCGAATGCACGTCTCAGCCTAGTACCACGAGATTCCGACTTCCGCGAAGTACACATCCATGTTTAGCAATAGCAGTCACCGAACTGAAGTTTCTTAAAAACCGGGGAACTGGTACTATCTGAAATACTCCGGCCTACAGACGTTCATGGTGCAGGTATTTTGAATCGAATGCTGCGACGCGTGGACTCATGTCCCCACTTTTACTGCCCTACAACAGCACTTTCTAAAGCTCAGAACGTAGCAAGGCTGTGCACCAAACCTAATAAAACATATCGAACGTCGTCTGAATGCCGCGGACGTGCGGTCTACTCCTACAAGGTTTACGTTCCATATTACCTGCACTGTTTGTAAGGCGTTGGGACGGAACTCCAGTATTATCATCGTGCCGAAGTACTATCCGAAGCGCGCTGGTTTCTGCATGTGTCCTAACAACCAAGACCTTTGACAGTGCATCCGACCAGTCCTATCTCGACACTCTTGAACTACACCGGGAGTACTACATGGCCTCCTTTTGAGATAGCACCAACGCACTTGAACAACCCCCTCCGGCCGTCAAACTCTGTACCTCTAGCGAGCCACTCTATCTGCGTAGCATCCAAGACCCCATGTCCCGCCACTCTTCGACGATACCATTTGTCCTCCCGATCCTCTCTTCCAGCTCGGACAATACCACCCCACCGTCGTTCCTATTCCGTCACCTTCTTCAACTCTAGTAGGCCACACATCCCGCCTTCCACTGCCCGCTATACTACTTGTCACTCCCTAACCTTACTAAGCATCCAGCACAAGCCTTGTTTGAACCCAGTTATCGTACGTGGCCGATGAGGCCGCTCGTCGCGCCCAGTCTCTCGAATCTCACTCAAGTAGAAAACTGGGATCACGCTACTACCATGCGCATGCCAGCACATCACAGCGAAAAAAGAACTTGTCGCTTTGTAAATTTCGTTCGCGTCGCGGAACCTGCGCAGAACTATTGTGTTGGTATCTCTTGCTCGTGAGCTCTGAATAGGACCTTCGGCGGGCTCTGGGGCACGATGGTATAGCCGTCGGCCCTCGAAAGTACACGAGACCAGTCAAAAATTCGAACAACATACAGTGAAAGGCATGGGAGTATCAGCAGTATTTTAAATATTACCTCCGGTCGTCGTAATTGCCATCGAATGTACGATCTATTTGCTTCCACGAACGTGATAGCGTGCGTATCTGTCTAATGGTAGGCTTATCGTCCTTTGTGAGTACTGGTGTGAGTACAAGACCTGTACTGAGTTTCACATAGACCGGAGTGTTTCTGAGCCGGCCCGGTGTTCTCCAGTGAATAAATACCGATCTGCATCTCCGCCATTTGAAAACGTTGTAGATATCTGATCTCTCACTCCTTCCGCCAGGCTCTCGCCCTATTGCCCATTTTGCATGTAGTCAATATGCGCCGCAGCTGTTGGCAGTGTCTCTACTCGTCTCCTGCCGCATACCCTCTTTGAAAACAAGAGAAACGGTGATTCTTCCTCACACAGCAATCGACCGAGCTCGACCGTCCATCTCAGTACTGTTTGTGTGCCTCAGAGCTTTCTCTCCTCTACGTGCTTGATACGCCTTCTTTTCCTGGCCCGTAATCTCTGCTTACTATGATTCCATTTACGTGTCACTCGGATGCCTGGGCGACCAGGAGTAGGCACAACTTCATCACATAACCTATGCCACTTTCTTGTGATGAACGGGAGTGCACGGCGTGCCCGCGCACGGTTGATGAGATTTTTTTATGCGTGAGGGACCCCGACCGCTCTTTCGTGCATACGGAGACTTTACTCGCTCTTCAATGGAGTACCAGTTCTATATTCTTGCTGTCCTGAAAGAAGAGCTTCTGGAACAGGGCTCGTCTGGAGCCGATTTGTTGGGCGACAGCGGTATGTGGTCCACAACAGCGTGCTTCTACGACCTTGTCCAAATGCTACGCAGGCAATTACAGCAAGCCAGGAGAGAGTTTCGCTCCGATGGAATATGTGGTGGCCCTCCACCAAGCGAAACGCGACTCTGCAGGCAGACTTCGGGCACTGGCGTGCAACGCGAGTACTGCAAAGACCTCAACGAAGAAGGAATGGGTAGCAAACTCGAGTGTATCATCGAGGGCACCAGGGCGTCGGCGACCGACTCGTTCGCAGGTTGGATGCAAATCTGTACTGACAAACCTGACACTATAACTAAGCGTAGTGCTCTCGTTGCTTACCACGCGCATGTCATTCTCCTGAACATCACTGCCACCATCGGCCAGCACCACACTGTAATGATACCGTCGATAGCTAAGCGCACATGGAGACGTCCCTAACCTGGACGGAAGAGAATTCGGCAGCAGACCCTGTTCTTTGACCAGTTCCTTCCTGAAGAATAAAACTTCCACACTAATCTCCGTCTTACACTATATGCTGTCGCTCCTGTACGACAGACGGGTATTGTGGTTGACGGGAGAAGAAGCCTCCCATCGTCTACGGAAACCGAACCTAGTTTCCAGAGACTACTTTTGCGACTATTATCAGGCGAAGGACAACATCGCTACCCGCTCACGTCCGGGAACCAGCACATTCTGTAACCGTTGCGTAGTACCATCGCAACTCCCGACTTCTCGAGCCTCCTGTCGGCCGAGCACTATGCAGTGCAACGTCCTTGTGAGCAGAAAGAAGTGAGTCGTGTAGCCGGGCCTTGCTGCTCGTGCATCGGCGGGTAGGCTAGCTAATGCATGGAAGGCTATGGTTGGGTGCCAGCAAACCCAGACCACCTGTTCATTGTCGCGGTCGCCAACATTCCTAGAATTAGACCGTCTCCTTCGGTTCAATTCTCTTCCAACCATGCACACTATTTTTGGGTTCGAACTAGCGCACAACTTTGACTTCAGTACGTCCAAGCTCAGAAGATTTGCGTATTTTCAAGGGCAACTCCCCCGTGCTGCTCACTGGAGAAACTTCAGCCGAGAACAAGTGCAAGTGGCTGAAGACGATCCGTATCACCCTCTTTCACGGACTGAACGCAGTTCTGTCTGCGAGTGAGAAAGACTTGTACTTTCCTCGGTTACATGCCAATATCTCTGAGTCTGAGTAATGTAGTCACCTGAAAGGACGCCACACAGATGAGGGAGTCCGCAGTATTCTGGAGGGGAAGGAGTACGAGTCGGTTGGCATGGGCTGCGACAATGTACCAGGAAACATAGTCCGTTGCTGCGAAAACTCGGACATTGCGATCGTCGCGTCAATGTATCTTCACTACGTAAGCAATCTCAAACATAGCTCTAGATACGATCTGGAGGATCAGTGGAACTTGTTCCTGAGTACCAAAACGCAAGCCAGTGCTAGCAATCTCAAAGTTTCAACGGTCCACATCTATGGAGTCGACCACCCAATCAAACACAGGATCCTCACATTTCATGTCCCAAGCCACCTTCCAGGAGGCATCTACAACTTTTGACGCCGACAATATCTAGACGCTAATGTTTCTTAATTTGGTGATACTGAATTCGAAGAGGATTTCTGTCGAACCTCCGAGGTAAGGGCCACAGCAAAAAAGGAAAATCGACGCCCGAGTGTAACACCCCGACAACCTTGCTACTCTTTGAGCTCAAGCAATCCCCGCTTCCCAGCCACATCAGGCTGCGATTCATTCAGAAATATTTACGAGGGGTACCGTCAGCGTCTTGTCAGGGAAGGCTTTTCAACGAGCCTCCACATGTTCGCGCTTTTCAGAATCTCGCCGTGCTGCTTGACCAAAACGACGAACGTTGCCTCGTCGACCCTATCATGAACTCTTTCCCGGGAAAAGCTTCTGACACCTATATTGGTCTTCTAATCGCGCTTAGTGACCAGGTCACGACTGTGATGCTGCCTATTCTTTGCGCGGGGTTCCTCTTCCCACACTTGATCCACACACGTCTCCCTCGTCAGATTAGTATTGTCAGATACAGTTAACCCTTGGAGGCTTCTTAACTTGCACTATCGACTATGGTCCTGGTTTTATTTTCATTCGACTTCGCCGAATGTAAACACATGCACTTCTGGGCAATTATGCAAAAAGTGCCTTTGGCCTGACAAAATGACAGCGGGTCAGCTTCGCACTCCTGCCAGCTCCCGAAGAAGAGTACTTAAAGACGCTCTTTCGCTCTTTCACATACAAGATATCAAATCGCTGCATTGCTTCGAGTATGTCCTTATCAGATAAGTGGATTCATTTGCGTCCATCGGTGATGTTGACGATATCCCGCAGTACTTCGACGTTCTATAGGCAACAAATGTGAATATAAATGGCACTGAATATCTTGTCCCACTTCCGACGGTGTGGAGGCGACGGCATCTAACTACTACAAGTCCATATTTCGGGTAGCTCGATTACTCTGCTTTCGATGGCGGTGCTCATGTGATGCGGTATCGTTTTTCCATCCCCCATTTCACCCTTCACGTCCACGGTCTGTACTATCGCTCCTGCACGAGTAGATTCTGCAGAGACCATAATATAGAGCTGGTCTCGTCTGCGCCCTCCACACCGACTGACACGTCACCCTCTCCACACTGCAGGTAAAGACAAGAAAACCGCCGCCTGTGAAATGAACTGTCAACACATGAGTACATTCTATTATCCACCGTTCTATTTGACGCAAAGCTATAAAATTGTGTTCTTTTCCAATAAAATGGAGCGGGGAGTGGGCCAGAGTCGTGGACGGAATTGGTCATAGCCCAAACGTGTCATCACAAAGCTCATACCGTCCATAGCTTGAGTTTCAGCCTGCAAAGTAGGAAATGAGAAGACTGGCGGCCATATTTGGCGTGCCGCTCGAGAATGAGGTCTTTCATACCAACATATAAAACTCATTCTCCTCACTCATCTCTACCGCGCTTCATGCGTTCCAAGCGGCCTCCGCCATAAATTCACCCTCGTTGTCCCTATCGGACTGTTCTACTCGCTCATTCTCTGGCTCAAAGAACGGCTCTTGAACCGTAGATCGAGACAAAAACATCTCTTCCGGAACAATGGGGTAGCAAGCATCGGCAACGAGGCCTAGGGTATAACGGGTTCCCGTCGGTAGTTACTTAGGAGATTCCAGGCTGTGAGTGAATCGTCGCTCGTACCCACGGCGGTCCATGCGTTGTTCACTGTGTTTCATTGTCCCAGGCTAGATGTTCACATGTGCGAGGCGCATGATGGACCTGTCCTTGGCCGTTTGATCCTACTCCGGGTACTACCCCCGAATGTCGTAAGAGACATGCCTCCGGATCGTCTGTGTTTCCAGGAATGGATGAAGATGTCTACCGGGTGGAGTAGAAGGTCCAGTACTACCCGTGAGTTACTCGACATTTTGCAGTTCCAGGTCTAGGAGGACGAAACTTAGACTACCACCGCGTCGACGGCCGAGTATAGTAATACTAGAGTTGAACATCCGCGAAGTGTACATTCAAGTCTAGTAATACTAGAATGGGGCTTGTACTTAGTGGATTTTCTAGTCAATTTTTAGTAGGCCCAGACGTCCACCTCGACAAAGTCCGGATCCAGTGTTAGCAGCCGTTATACTATGGCCCGTAGAAGTCGTGGTGCACTTATACTGCATGGTGTTCCATAACGTGTTTAAGTCCCTCCCTAATGTTACTAAACTACACGTACTTGTTTCGCCGTTTGGGACGCAGTACCGTTGCGCATGGAACCAAGTGATACGTGACTGGACGTCCACAGCGTGAGGTAGACGTCCGGTCAAGTCTCTTTAAATATCCGTACAGAAAGACCTCCGCTCTTTGTAGGGTATCTGGACGGACCCGCGACAACAATACTACGCCGGAATACCCTCTGTAGACTGCTCTCCCCTCGTTCTGTTCCAACGACCCGTATACTCGTCACCTCATCCTACCTCCCATGGCTTGCCAGTTTCCAACTACCTTACACATACCGGCCAGCCTCTGTTTCAGTTAGCAGTACGGGAAGCCACCATCATCCCTGCCTCCTTACCATCTCTGACTCCACCTGGCTCCACTCGTCAAATCGCATTACGCACGCTAGGTCGTGCCACTCGTCACAGACGTCACACATCCGAGCCAGCCTCCATTCCAGTTTGTACGACAACACTCACCATCATCCACAGTCCTTCACCCTTCCTATGTACAACGGCCCGTCCTTCCTGCATCGAATCAAGCACCCATACCATGCCACTCCTGAACCACACTAAACATTATCCCCAACATCTGTTTATATGCGGTTCTCGCACGTTATGGATGTAGTTGGATATCTTGTTCAGTCTCTTCAGTACTTCGCGAATACTGAATCGAAGTCACGCTGCTTACCTCGGCATGCCGCTGCGTCACAATGATATAGAAACTTTCTGCTTGCTAAGATTCGATGACGTTTGTGTACCATCGCTGATTTCATCAGTGGGCGTCTCGTGCCGTTCCCGTTGAAAAATAAAGTGCGTTAGGTTCATGAGCTGGCCACTTTCGCTGCGGTGCGTAGAAACTATCCTAGACCGTACGGAAGTTCGAAAATTTGTCAATTGCGGGTAGTACAGAATCGCTGCATTTCGCTTGCCGCTTCCGGGAGTCCAGTAGGACCTGTCGCCGGCTGCATGATTCTCTTGTTTGCACGTAGTCAATAGCGTGCGTACCAGTCAAAATGTACTGCTATCTTCCACTCTGAGCAGTTCTGCGGGCTCGGGACCTGTGCTCACTTTTATGCCGGCAGAACAAGTCTCGATCAGACGTTGTGTCTTGTACTTACTAAACATGAGACGAAAATTTTGGCCGTCTGGAACATTGTAGCTCTCATTTCTCGTCTTCTTTCTACCAGCGCTTCCGTTTGCAGTTTTTTTCTGTCCATATTCAAGATGGGGCGCAAGTTTTAGCAGTGTTTCTCTTTGTCTGTCGACGCGCACCCCCTTTCCAGATGCAAGGTATAGCTCCACTCACCAACATCGGGATCGGCCGAGCTCGTCTCCATTTCGCCCCAAGGGTCACCCCTTCTAGAGCCTCCGGTCCAGTACTGCAACAAAGCCTTTTCTAATCAGGCTTTGGCGCCTCTACTTTCCTTGCTCCACTTCTGGTCTCGTCGGTATGACGAGGCGATAACTAGTTTGACCGACCTCCTCATACAGCCTGTTGCAGCTTCTCTTTCTGGAGTGAAAAGAAATGTCCTCTGGCACACTGTTGATGAGATCATATCTATCCGAAGGGATCCCAATTTCTCTCCTCTGCGTTATGGAGACCACAGTCGCTCTGCGATGCAATACCGCTCACTCACACTCGCTGTCGTCGAAAAGGAGCTGAACGATGGGGGCTTCTCGGCACCCTGTACTTCAGACCACAGCGATACACTCTTCGGAACCACCTCATTCCGAGAAATTGTCCAGATGCTGCTAGAGTGAATAGGACAAAGTTCGATAGAGTCTTACCACTACCCATCTTTTGGCAAGCGTATGCAGGGCGAAATGCATCTCTTCGCGCATTCCCTACAGACTGGCATGGACCACCGAGTTGTTCGGGACCCTCACGAACCCATGATGAGTAAGGAGGTTGAGAGTGTCATCTGGGATACTGGGACGCCAGGGATCCACGCCTTTCTAGGTGGCGAACAGGTCTATATCGACAAAACTGCCACCACACTTCAGAAAAGCTCGCTTGTTGCCTACCGCGCCTATCCCACTCTTGCCGATTTCACCGCCACGTTTCGCCAACGCTGCGTAAGGTCACGGCACACCTTCATTGGCTGTCGTGCAGTCCGGCTCTTCCACACCGTGAGCGAGAGAGATTTTGACGTCGCTCCCTTGTTGTCCACGTCTCGGGGACCGAAAGCCCACGCAGGCTTCACACACTTCAATACATCCCATCAACGCTACACATATCACGCAGTCCTCACCAGCTACTGTTGCGACATTTCATAGGCGAATGGCGTGACGGAGACTTGTTCAGACATAAACACCAGCCAATCCTGCCACCGTCGTAGAGTACCTGCAAGTCTCCTCATCCCGACCGTCTCATTCCCACCGTAGACCATGGAGTGCACCATCCATCTCGGCAGAAGAGCAGCCAACGTGAACGCCGACGGCGCTGCTTATGGATACGTGGGCAGTGTGACTCAAGTACGAGCTGCCAACGCGCGAGTGCCAGACACCTTAACCATCGCTTTACTGGAGACATGACCTCTAAAAACACGCCCCGTCCCTACCTCCACCTCTCGTATCAAGTTGCACTTCATAGTCTGGTTTGAACTGCTACACAGCTGTCATTCTGGTGTCTCCACGCCAATCCATACCTGCACATTCTGTAGGCTCCATTGCTCTGTCCATTTTACACGGCAAGGTTTCGACGGCAACAGTCTGAAGCAGCCCAGAACAATTCGCATTTCTTTCCACAGCCGAGTCTACACAGTTCCGGCTGCCATTTAGAGGATCTCCTGCATTCCCAACGCATACAGTGACTGCTTGTCTTCCAAAAGAAGCAGCCACTTGAGGGGATTGCACACAAATAATGGAGTCCGCGGGATGCAGGAAGCGAAATACTACAAGCCCGCTGCCATAGGCTTCCCCATTATCCCGAGATGTGTTGAAAGTTACTGCCTTGGACCTGATTCCGGGCCTCGCTCATCGATTTGCGGACAGTAATGAAAACCTCTAAAACCCAGCTCAAGAGCAGGACTGGAAATGCACTGGAGCATTACCAGCGTTAACAATCAATAAGATTGTGTCATCAATTTTAAAGCCTTCATAATCGACAAGTTTGGGGACCACCACCACACCAACCTGAAAACCTTCAATTTTCAGGGCGTCGCCGACCTTGGCAATAACCTCAGCAATTTCGGAGGCTAACAAAATCTTTCTGCGGGTGGTGACGAAAACGCTCAGGTCGCATTAAAGAAAGAGTACCGCCACATTTCCAAGCGGTGGACAACAGTCATGGACGAAACCTTCTGCTCAATCCAGCACTCTGACAACCTTGCTGTTCATCGAGGTCAAGTCGCCCCTTTCTCATCATTGCAACGCCTCCCAACAATGTACGGAACTCTAAATGTTGGGCACGAGCCAAATCCTGTGAAGGAAGGCTTTTGGATGTACCTCCGCAAGCTAGCTGGCTTCAGAACCCGCGCCTTGCCGTTTCTCGTAAATGATGAAGGTCGCTTCATCGCCTACTCATCATGTGGAGAAGTGTCCATCCTTTGTGTCGATCCTCTTGTACAGGTTGGTGACCAAGGCGCCACTGTGCTGCTCGACCTTGTCTGAGTTAAGCTTTTCAAGTAATATTCCGTCAACATACGTGATATTCTCTAAATTCCCATTATGGAAGTTGGTTGACTTTTTGGCACCTTCTGTGCTTCCGTCCACGGCTATGGTTGCGATTTCCCAATCATTTACCCGGCAAGTGTGCAGAAACAAGCAGCTCGGCGCTTCTACGCAACAGAAGCTTCGGCCCGACGAAGAACCCTCAGTTCTGCTTCGCGCTGCTGCCCGCTAATGCCTAAGAAAACACACACACTGTTCGGGTAACCAATGTTCTTTTTCTCTTCTGTTTGGGTGATCGTGAGTCACTACAGTCTACGAACTTCTCCGTCGTTCGATACATGGACTGTATAGACCCAATCGACGCTGCCGCGGATAATCTGGAGGCCGTCTGCTGGCAGTGGTCCAAAGACGAGATAGTGACTCGTACAGAAAGTACTGCCCTGCCGCCAAAAATAAATCGATGAGAGCGGCAAGATCCTACTTCTGTGTGGATTGGCTTGTGCAAGGCCTCTGCTACCATTCTGACAGCTCTCATGCAGCGGTTCAATTTTTACATCCCCGTGTGACCTCTCATCCCCGTTGGCTTTCCCGCAACTTCTACGCAAATAGATTCGACAAAGACCGGGGTGTACGTGGAGTCTTATCCGAATTCTGGCCACCAACATATACGCCATTCTCTCCGTACTAGAAATAAACACGGGAAAGTTATAATCACTGGTCTGAGGTACCAACATGCATATGCGATCGGTTACCCTCGCCGAGTTCCGTGGTCAGACGGATACTCGTTCTCTTCTACAACGAAAGGCCGCAAAGAGCGATCCAGAATCGTGGTCGGATTTCATGATAGACCAGACACGTCTCTGCAATGTTTGTGCGTTCCTCGCCTTTACTCCTCGCATGGTACATGACTATAGACGATACTGCCGGGCATACTTAAGACGCTTTCTGAAAACCACGTTATCCGCACTTCCACATAAAATTTGTGCTCTCAACGCACGTTGAAAACGAGAACGTGTATCGGTACTCGAGGGGCGTCAACAGTAGAAACCTCACGATTTTGGTCACGGGACCGATCCAATCCCCTCACTTTCCGACCCGTACAAAACGCTCGCTACTACAAAATTAGATTGAAGCACATGTTACGGAACGATGCGGCATGACACGCTTCCAACGGTTCCTAGTGCCTACATATCTGCTCACAGCAGGTATTTCGAAAATACCAGAGTGGAGGTCCACTGGCGCTGGCCCTTGCGACCGTCCCCACACTCCAGAGAAGATATGCTTGTAGGTAGACAGGCTCCCAAGCTTGCAAGTTGCGTCACAGACCGGTTAAAAAACGTCCCTTCCAGATCGGCTTGTTTTATTCGCAAGTGGTAGAGGACGTGTATCCACAAAATATTTCGAAACAGTATGTCACCGTCTTCGAGGTCACACACCTCTCAATGCAGAGAGTAATATCCGTACGGCAGATCCTCGACCTTGCGGAGGCGCCACCATGGAAATTACACAGTGCCTATCTCCCCCTCTGATCTCATCAGACTCACCAGCGTTTGAGGTGCCCGAAAAGAGCGCTATGCCCTCTGTCCGCACAGTACAAACCTGGTTTTCTACGATGCCAGAGACATTTATCCAAGGAACCGCAACAGCTCCTCCAGAAAGTGTCTCTTCTGCGCGCTCATCAGGGCAGAACTTTTCGGCGTCATTCTTACCAACAGAGTAGAGGCTATCGAAACAGCCTCCTCCTATTGATGGCGGGATTCGTAGTCCGAAAAGAAGGATAACAACGTACCAATGCCGCGCTTTGCGCCCTTAACGACAACTAGCGTCATCGTCTCATCGTAGGACGAGAACGTCCAGTACTCCGTACGACTGGCAAGATGCATTGTTGAAATTGGGACGAGGCCCTCCAGGCGGTTCACGGAACCATTTCCCGCCACCCATGGCTCACCGAGACCCGTCGGATTCCGGATTGCGACAGAAATTGGAGCGTCCGGCTCGGTAATTTCGCGGCAGAAGCTTTCCAGAACCTGCTTTTTCGTGCGCTTGGCAACAACGACGTTCTTTACCCCCACTTGTGCAATACAACTGAGAATCTGTGCACACCCGGCCGCGGTAATCAATTTGGCGTGCTTCACACCCCAAGGTATGGCGGGAACCATAAGTAGGCTCTTGTTGCTTTAATTGATATCCTCGAGAGCGGCTTGAAGGCATATGAACTCGGCACATGCTTCTTTAGTCGTTAGACGTACTTCGAGATTCTCTTCATGGTCTTGCCATAGTTTCTCGTTATGATCGATGACCGCTGTGTTCAGAGCAGCGAGTTTTTGCTGCTGCGCATGAAACTTGTTCGTCTGCTTCGCAAGCATTGCTTGCAGCCCTAGGCCCTGCACACGCGAGATTGATTGTCAGTGAATTACGGCGGGAGTCGCAAGCCTTCATTGCGACGGCCTGGGCGGAGACGAAGAGCAGGGGGGTCTCACTTTAGCTGCGGCAGAAGGAAGCAGGTTCGCACAAGGAGGCCGCCCTGCTTTGCGAAAGGTACGTGACCGTGCAGGCGCGGCAAGAGCAGGGGTGCGGACGCGAGGGGTGCATAGAAATCAGGCTCAGATGGTCAACCTGGCTCTGTTTGAGCCGCACTCACTCTAAACACAAAAACATCAAGCTGGCATCTGGTCACCAGCACGCCACCGTAGAACTGGAGATATTCCAGCGAAACGGTGGGTTGCAAGAACAGTGGGAGTAATGGCTTGCCCACGTTCCGGGTCAAGCGGAGATGACGCTAGCGTTCGGGGAGATTGCGCTCCGCGCCTTACCCTATTCGCTGGGTGCTCCTGAGTTTCACCAACCTGGCGGTCTTGTGCAGCCACGGCGACAGCCGCAGCTCGGGCATAATGGGCCTCATTCTGCCGCTCGTTAGTGTGCTTGTACGTTCTTCGGGCGGGAGTGTTTCTACTGTTCTGCGTCGCGGGCGAACTCAACGAGGTACCGTTTTTTCACGGATACAGGAGGAACGACTGAGGCGTGCCCAAAAGCACAAACTTGAAAACTACGTCGCAGGTCTCTCAAATTTCGCAGCACTGCCGCTACCTGGCACTGCGAATGGAGTCGGTCTGGGGCGATAGGAACGTTCATAATGATGGCGGGCGTCTAAAGCACGATAAGAATCAACGAGCAGGAAGGGAAGCAGCGCCTGCAGCACGCGAATGGGGGTTCAGGGAAGGAACGAATATTGAGGTTTATGGGGTTTCAGTACTGACAGTGGTCGGGATTTACCGATCTGAAAATATAGAAGCAGACGGATATTGTTATTCATTTTCAATTTTGCATATCCATCTGCTCATGTGTCTGCGTATGTCAGCACCCCAGCCCATGTCATGATCAATACCCCATGTAACAGTTGCAACTCAAGTGACTCGTTCAAGTGGTGTGGAGGGGGCGCGACGGGTCGTAACTACTCCTACACAACAGACACGTGGCTGGTCCTGATCGCGTCTTCGTCCTGCCCGCTATCCTCGCTGTCCACAATACAATGCCTCCACACCTACTCCCAAGTTAAAACATCATACGCACTCATCATACCAATACGTCCACGTCTTCTCCCGTTTTTACCCTCCTCCGTTCTCGTCTGTCCTCCTAGATCTTCCGCCGACGTGATTTTCCCCTCTTCTGCGTGAGACGCTTCCCTCCTCCAACCTCATATCTTCAGCATTCCTGATCTGTTTCTCCTCCCTCCTTTCTTACCATACGGCACCCGTACCGCCAGATGATCTCCGCTGACCCGATGGAGCTCGACTTTTGGTCCTTACAAGAGTCGCTCTTCTCTCCTTATGACAGGTGCACACGAAGCTTGACAACATGAATTTCGACACGTTTGCCTTCCTGCACTTCGGCATTGCAGAATATGACGAGGCTCCGTTGGAGATCATTACAGCCAGCGGGATGAGCAGCAAGCAACGCAAGCGTGCTCGAGACTTCGGCACTACAAGCAAGAGCTGCCATCCGAGCTCTTTGCCGTTGGGCTCCGAGCAGAAAAAGCAGATAGTACACGTAGCGCTGTCAATCTGGTCGCTGATGCGAAAAGACAGCATGAGTGTGTAGATGGCGGATGTGGCCCGAAGTAAGAAGAAGTACTACTTGTACCCCATTATTGGCTCCAAGTTCATCCCTTCTAAGTTCAGCAAGGTTTGGTAATTGTTTCTGCCGAGAACATATTCGATTCGACGACTCACAACCCTCGAGGCGCTATTGTTCTTTTATGTGATCAACGTATGCCCGTCGTGGTACCGCAATGAACGTGTTCATGTTCTGAAGAATACAGTTCCGCGTGGAAATAGTCTCGCATTAGCTGTGCAGCTGCTCACTTGGGCGTCGATGAAGATGGTGAAGGCAGTGAGTATATCGGATTGCGAGGAATTAGTCGGACCTCACGTTTTTGTTTCGTTAGCGCAGTCGGCCCTTCTTGGCTTTGATGTTACGCCCTGTCAACCCTGCAGACGTCGCGAAATGTAGCACGCTGCCAGTCCATAGGGTGCCGGGTCTGCAGGAGATTGTGGGCAGGGCGGTAGCAAAGGGTGGACCTATGGAGAAGCACACCGCGAAGCGAGCGGTTGCGAGCTTACTCCTCTTCGCTTCCCAATCCGTCGCTACAGACGAATCGTGGTATGGTATCAAGCAATGTAGCGACTGGCCATGTCTGGACCGCTTCAAGTCGCGGGGTGACCATTTTGGTAACCTTGTTTGCGGACTTGAGTGGAAATACTAGGGAGTCCTCGCGGTTCTAGCATGGAGCCCTCGAAGATGTTGGTGCCTGTTGAGTGGTTCTGAAGGTGGAATCAGGGCCGTCAGATGCCAACTCGGAAGAAACAAGACTGCACAGTCGTGACCAAGCGATGCAGTCGAACACTGCGCTCAATGGGGACCCGTCTGCGCCGTCGCAGGTTTGTTTGTCTTCTCGGCTGAAAAAGGAGCCGGAGATGGACCTGCACGATAGCGATAGAAAAGAGGAGAATGTTGTGGCACCCAGACGTATGCGGCAAGCTATTCAGGCTTTCCGGTCCACTCTCGACTCATTTGTGCTGCAGCCGGAAGACGTCATTTATGAACTGCCGAAACCAGGTAGCCGCACTATCCCATCACCATTCGCGGAGGAGACGTATGGGGATTCGTTCCGCGAGAAGAATGGTTGGATCAACATGCTGGCCGAGTTACGAGGTGTTATGAAGTCCCAATGGCGTGTCTATAGCTGTAGTGTCCACAACCTTTTCAATCATCACGCCAACGACTCTGTAGAAGGCCTGACTGATACGCTTGAGCTGCTGTAGACGGACCGCTGTTATCAGACCTGAGGCAAGGAGTGTGTGCACAATCCTGTTCACGATGCTTTTACTCACAAGAACATGGACGCCTGCATCTAGATATTCGACGCACTGCTTGCGAAAGCCGGCCTCTGAATCATATTCTGTGGCGGTCTGCAGTTTGGCATTTGGCCCCCGCGCTGGAATCGTTACGTCTCGGACGATTACGATGGGGGGAGTAACGGGGTCAGTATGGCGAGGGGGGGAGGGTGGAAGGACCCCGTTTCTGCCGTGGAGAACCAACCTTTGGTACAATGCCGGGCTCGAGGTCTGTACACGCGAAACCCTCGAATAAAGAAATGTGGCCATGCCTCGGTTACGCCGTGGGTTCTTCAGTTCTAGTGATGGAATGTACTATGTAAGATGAATTTTGTCCGCGTATGCTACGAGATGATCGTATATGCGCAGTCATTGCGGGGAGCACGGACGGCTTTAATGCATGGAGTCCAGCAGTTGGAGCTCTTGGAGACGAGGCGAAGAATTGGCGGAGGGAATGGCGATACGATGCCTTGCCGCGAGCAGATCATCACCGAGCAGATGAACGACCTAGTGTCACAGCAGTCAACACTTCTGGACCTTGTGGTGGTCATGTTCAGCGGTACTTCCAGGGCTGCGAAAGGTTGCGTATGATTCGCGACGCATCAATGTTTCTTGGGCTGTGATAATCATGATGACTGCGTCTCTGAAGCTCTCCCGAGCCTGATGGACGCCATTTTCGAAAGCTTTGCGAAGACTGCGCGCGACGTTCGTGGCTTTCCTCAGGCTCTCGAATATACCGGATAATAGTTCGCTCGTGTGAAACGGAGAGTGCCTGTGAGAACGGTGGTCAGACCTGACAGTGCTCCGGCCAGGTGTCCCTGCTGTTCGTGTCTACTGCACTACGTAGTCTACTTTACCGTGAACTACGGCGGGGATCCTATGCTTTTCCTGCGCGATTCACGAGCGTCGGTGGGCGAGTAGTCGGCGAATTAGCACGGCCTTCTGGACACACAAGACGCATGATCACTGAACGTAGTAGAAGCGATGGCGGACTGTGTGATGATGCATCTGATGACGGTAATGTACGAGGGTGTGAGACTTGAAGTGTCTACGGAATGGTCTCTCGCGAAAGGAGATAGGTTGCTATTCTTCTCAGGCACGCCGCTGTACGCATGCATGCATCAGGGCACGTGGGAGAGGACGACGATCTAATGAGGTGGACGTTTCGGGACAAGAGAGAGACCTGCTGAACCAGGTAGCTCTTCTCGTCAAATGAAGGGTGAGGACACTTACTTGCCGGAGGCATGAAATCTAGGGCGAACCTGCAGCCTGTATCTTGGGCTAGCTCGTGCATGATGAGTGCAAGCTGCCTGGGGATGAAGACGTTCGAAGCCGCGGTATTTCTGGTCCGGAAGACGGAAACGCAGAATTTAACTAGGAATGAGGGGAACTAGCGCGAAGAGCTCTACTTTCCCTGAACCTTGTAGAGACCTGTGCGAATCAATTAAATCGGAAGGGCGAGAAGCTGTTCACAACCTACGACGATAACCTCCGCTTTTAAGTAATTAGTACAACTGTCCCTAATAACGTCCAATTAGACAATTTTACGCGCTATCTGGAAGAGCGGGAACCTGTAGTCGCAAGTACACCATACCATAGGTGCTGCAGGGAGAGACCTATACTCGGCCGAAAATTTTGCAATCGATGAAAGTGAGCGATCCCGGGTCCGCTGGAGCAGAAATAAGAGCCTCGAAGAATAACAATAGTTCAGACTTGTCAGGTGTCAGTCATGATAGCGACTGGGATGTTCTATTCTATATTTAAATCAGCAGATACCGTCATGTTTCTAGGCTCCATTGCGGACATCCTTTTCGCCATGTGAAATTCAACGAGGAGATGAGTATTGGTTACTTTCAGATTACGCTTCGGGCACCCATTCGGTTATGTATTCTTGAAGGAGCATAGTACAGCCCCTGCTACTAAATAGACCGCCTCCAAACTGGGATATCTAATGTGATCGAAACGTGCAAATCTACTCTTGAAGTCCTTATAGGCCTGTGTTGTTCTCCACATCAAGGCAGTTGCCAAGGACGGTGCCCGTTCGAAGTTCTATGACCTTCATGTCCCGCTTCATCTTGCGCCATGACTCTCATCTCCCCGTTTTTCTTTTCTCGAACGTCACCCGTGCACCCGTCCTCACCAACCAATTCTTCCCTTTTCATCTTTGCCTTCCCATTATGGGCCTGGCCTTTTCCGATGACCATCGTTCATCCATTCGCGCAACTGTCATTCTTTCGACATGGCCGGCAAACATGGCCCCAGGACCTTCACACGTGGCTAGGGTACGTCTTTAATGGAGCCGCACAGGGAGACAGGTCTGTAGCCCCAGCTGGCTGGGATGGCTGCAGGTTTTCGACGAGAACAGCTTATGCTAGAATGAAAGAAAAGAAGAGAAGAAGGAAACGGGATGCTGAAGAAGAAAGTAAACGAGAAGTGATGCCAAGTCTGGATGGTTTTTTCTTTGAGTCACAGCCCACCGAGGGCTCATATAGTGCTCAGTTGTACGTCGCCATCACTACAACAACAGTCATAGTGTGTGCCATGCTACTTATGCGTACACACTATGAGATGAGCACACAAACAGTAGTGCTTAATCTGGAATTATATTCTCTCTACTATTATCAGACTTTGGGACTACCGTATACTTATACACCTGTAGTGCTGAAATAATCCCAGTTCAGCATGTAATAATTAAATTGCTTCACTGTTTGAACTTTCACCAGACCACTGTGTGATACGTCCGTGTGTCAAACCCCACGTCAGGGGCGCGTGAACCATTCTCGGAGACAGTCACAGCACTATAATTCCATACTTCTAACACTCCTCCTCTGTCACTTTCTTCTAACTTCGAAATCAAAACTTCCCAATCAGGGTTCCTACCTTGACACGTCCCACCGCTTTTGCCAGGACATATGCAGCCACCTGCGTAGTAGGAGAATACAGTACGGCGATCATCGTTTCCGATATCGCTTGGCGCGTAAATTGATATGGGATGTCGATGTCCTTGGTCCGACTGTTAACATCGGTATTTCTTGCAAGGTCTATCGCTCCTTGGTCGTCCGCACGGATAAGCGGCGGAACACGACCAAATGGCGTTCCAAGTAGAAGAGTGGTCACCAATCGCCGTAACCAAATAGACTCTTTCGTCCCGTTGCATAAACCAATATACTCAGCCTCTGTTGACGACGAGGGCACATATTCTTGTTCAGGTGAAGCCTAGCTAACAGCTGCACCGCCCATTATGAACACATATCCACTAGTAGGTTTCAGAGTTCTTTCTTCACCTGCCCAATCTGCGCCCACATACCCAATTGGCTCGGGCTGGGCGTTCGGCCTGAAGCGCAATCCAGTACTGGTAGCTGACACGATATAGCGGGCGAAACGTTTGATTGCCTGCCACTGCAGCTTGGTTGGACTTTGAACAAACTGAGCCAACCTGCACACAGCAAATGCAAGGTCAAGGTGTGTAATAATCATCAAGGACACCAAACTTGCAATGGCTTCGCAATAAGGTGCGTCAAGCGCAGGTGGACTCTTCTTACCATGGCCGTCGTCCGTCTCATTGGAATCAAAACCAGTTTGCATAGAAGTGGCCGCGCCGTTCGCGCTGGTCATTCCAAATCACTCTAACTCTGCAGCAGCGTACGTGGCTTGCTTCAGAGTGATGGTTCAACTCGCCAAATCCCTCTTAGTCTCGAATCCGTGACATATGCGAGCCTCTTCGCAATCCTTTGTTCTGAACCTCTGGCTCAGTGCAACCTCCACCTTGTCAGGTTTCTCTTGACGGTTGAACGCTATCAACATGTTATCAGCGTACAGTGCGGTCATCGGTACTGTGCCATTTGTTCGTGAAGTGTACAGACACTCGTCGGCAGGATTGCGAGCCATTCCGAGAGGCTTCGTCAGGAATATGCCTATGCACATATGCGAACGACGACAGGCCCGTTTGAAACCATAAATGGACCTCTTCAGGCGGTACGCATGGTCCTGTTCGTGACGAGCTTTGAAGCCCTAAGCCTGTTCCATGTACACATCCTCATCCAGCGTACCATTGAGGAATGCCGTCAGAACATCCATTTGGTGCCGCAGAAGATTCAGAGATGTTGCTACGGCCAGTATGACGCGAATGGAAGTAATGCGTACTACCGGAGCATATGTCTCGGAGTAGTCCATTCCTTCAACCTGCGAGAATCCACGGGCTACTAGCCGAGCTTTGTGACGTAAGCCGACTGAGCTGTCTGCTTGATGCCGGTTCTTAGTACGATACACCCGGCGACATGTGACGACATTGTGATTGACTGGGCGTGTCACTAGTTGCCATGTTTTGTGCTCAAGCAGGGAGTCAACTCAACCTGTATGGCTTGCTTCCATTTCGCCGCTTTAACACAACTGGTGGCCTGCTTGTAAGTGCAAGGATCAGGAGACCCTGACGCATACAGCAGAGCTAGGAAGCCCGAGGACTTTCGCCCTGAGCCCGGAGCTGACCTGGTGTGGGTAGAGCGACGAACATCTGATGATACAACCGGTGCATCATCCGTGGACAAGGCGTTGTTGGTATCGCCGTCCTGCTCGCCATCCTCGCCATTTGAGGAGTCTGGAGAAGCCTCGTCGTGGACAAGATCAACCAGTTGACACTCGTTAGTGTGGTCACAAGTTTTGACAGGGTCGTCGTGAGTCACACCACTGTGGTCGTCGACATCGATGCGCTTCTGTGCTACATCAGTGTCAGGGGGAGAATCGGTAAGGTCTTCCCCATCGATGACTGGGCGAGACTCGTCGAACGGCACGTATCGGCTCACAACGATCTTTCCCTCCGCGATGTCCCACAATTTGTAACCCTGTGATCCTGATGCATCTCCAATCATGATAGAAGCACGTGCTCGATTGTCAAGCTTTTGTCGACTATGGTCCTGCGTACTGTACCAGCACTTGCAGCTGAACACCCGTAAATTACTCATGTCGGGCTTCTTGCCAGTCCAGATCTCATGAGGACTGATACCTGCATCATATCCTTTGGTGGTAATGCGGTCGAGAACTTGTACAGCAACTGCCAATTCTTCCGCGCAGAAGTGCTTAGGTACACGGGCATGATGAACCATGGACCGGATGAGCTCCTCTAAGATACGGTTCAGGCGTTCTGCAATACCATTCTGATGCGCGTTGTACGGTACAGTAGGAGTATGTCGAATACCACCGGTGGACATGACCTGCTCGAAGTCGCCGGACGTATACTCCCCGCCATTATCCGACCGCAAG
>JAUKWC010045710.1:0-10445 GCA_032356245.1 Endocladia muricata | reverse complement strand
AGAACTGACTGGGGGCGGCGGTTGCCGTGCTCCATGGGTCAGTACTATCGGCTCCGGACATCTCCGCGCCCTGACGCGGGTCTTACAGGTGCGTATTCGGTTGCTTCTTCCTTGCTCGGCACTCGCCAGGCTCTGGCCAGTACCCGCCGGGAGCCGACAAGCGGTCGGTTCACATGCCGGGCAACTCGCGCCTTTTCTTCAGCAGGTGATAGTTCAATGCCATGCGCACACAGGTTCGTATCGGCTCTTCGGGCAGTGGCTCGGAGATGTCGAAGAGGACCGCGCGGTTCTTCGAATAGGCCAGCTCGTCACCGAAGGTTGCGCGAAAGCCATCGACCAGCATCGTCTGGCAGTTGAAATACAGCGCCACCCGCTGCGGATCGAAGGTGCCGACACGAACCGTGCTGCCCACACGCGGCTTCGTCGGCAGATAGCTCGGCTCACCCCACTTCAGCGTCTCCGTCAGCGAATCCGTCAGCTGGAGAGCGTCCGCGACCTCGAACACCAGCTCCCGGATTCTCGACAGGTGATGTTGATGGGAGTCCGGGTACGAGGCGAACGCCTCTTCGACAGCGGGGTCGGAAAATTCACGCATGGCCTGCTCCGCAAGAGATCTGCCCAGTGACCCGATCACCTTACAGGTGCTTCACACCGTGTGAGCGAGCGCAAAGTCCATCGCCGCACGCGCATGCAGCTCGGTCGTATCGAAGGCCGGCAGCTGCGTATCGTCTGCCCGCAGCAGCATGCCCACCTCGGTGCAGCCGAAGATCACCGCATCGACGGCGTCACGCAGGTGGTGGGCCTGGATGATCTCCAGATAACGCGACCGCGATTCGGGCAGGATGCGCCCGACGCACAGCTCGTCGTAGATCACATCGTGCACCAGCGTGCGCTGCCCGGCATCGGGGGTCCGCACGTCGAAACCGAGTTCGGCGAGCCTGCCGGTGTAGAAGTCCTGCTCCATGGTGTAGCGGGTCGCCAGCAGCAACGGCCGTGCGACGCCGGCCGAACGCATCGATCGCGCGGTGGCATCGGCGATGTGCAGCAGCGGCAGATCGCTTGCGGCGCGCACCTCCGGGGCAAGCCGGTGCATCGTGTTGGTACAGATCATCAGCGCATCGGCACCGGCACGCTCGAGCGCCCGGGCGGCATCGGCCATGCGTTCACCAGCGCCGACCCAATCGTCAGCCGCCTGCAATGCCTCGATCTCGGCGAAATCGAACGACACCATCGCAAGCCTTGCCGAGTGCAGCCCACCCAGCCGCTCACGCGCCAGCTCGTTCAGCCTGCGGTAGTAGATGGCGGTGCTCTCCCAGCTCATGCCGCCGATCAGTCCGAGCGTCTTCATGCGGTGCGTCACCTGTGGAAACGAATGGGCATGCAGTGTGACGTTCGGCGAACCGGCGTGCCCGGCCCGAACGCAGGAAAGCCCGGCCACCTTGCGGTGACCGGGCCTTGCGCGGCTGCAACAGCCGGGTCGAACGGCGGGAGAAGGATCAGCTCTTCTCGATCAGGTTGATCACCCGCGTCACCTCCGAGCTCTTGCGGGCCGCTCGCTCGGCCGCCAGGCGCGAGACGCTGTCGGTGTAGCCGGTCAGCGTGGCGATGCCCGCCGCGTTGATCGTCACGTTGATGTTGCCGCTGCTGATCGACTGCTGCACGTCGCGGTGGACGTTGGCCGAAGCCGGGGCGGCGGCAACGCCTGCGAGTACCAGGGCGGCGAAGGCGTGCTTGGCGAAAGTGTTCATGAGATTCAGGATCCGGTTGTGTGAGAGAACTGACTGGGGGCGGCGGTTGCCGTGCTCCATGGGTCAGTACTATCGGCTCCGGACATCTCCGCGCCCTGACGCACGCTTTACGTGTGCGTATGCGTTCAGCTGTTCTCGATCAGGTTGATCACGCGCTGGACCTGCGAGTTCCTGCGCGCCGCGTTCAGTGCCGCCGTTCGGGACACCGTATCGGTATAGCCGGTCAAGGTGGCAACCCCCTGCTTGCTGACGGAGACGTTGATGTTGCCGCCGCTGATGGCCTGCTGGACATCGCGCTGCACGTTGGCCGAGGCCGGTGCGGCGACAACGCCTGCGAGCACGAGGGTGGCAAGCGACTTCTGGACGAATGCGTTCATGATTCCTGGATCCTGTCGGGTGCTGCAACGGTCCGGAAACGATGATCGTTCCCGAAGGGACCCGTCTATCGACGCCGGCACCGGCCCGCTGAACCCGCCCGGGTCAACCAGGCACGTCGTTGCACCGCATCGCGACGTGGCTCACGTCGCGGGCTCACGTCGCGGGCTCAGGTCGCGGGCACAGGTGCGAACACGAGTGCGGGCGCAGGCGCAAGCTACCGATCACCGTTCACGTCCGGCGTCCAAGCCCGCCATCCCGCGACCAGGGGAAACCACAGGCCGACACGGATCGGGCGGTCGTCGATCGCTCGCATCAAGGTGGCATACCCGTCGAGCTGGTGGCGATAGCGCATCACTTCGTCGTCCAGGAATGTCTTCGTCTCACCGCCTTCGTGCAACCCGGTCTTGTAGTCGACGATCCAGCGCGTCCCGTCCGTGGCCACGAAGGTGCGGTCCATGACGATGCGCCGGACGCCCTTCAAGCGACCGTCCCCATCGCGATCGGGCACGCTCAACGCCCACTCGGAGCGGATCTCGGTGTGGGCATCGCTCAGCACCCATCGCCCGCGATCGTTGTCCAGCGTGTTGCGGATCGCCTTGACCACCAGATCGACCGCCTCGTCGAGCAGGGTCCGCGTGACGCCCAGCTGCGCCAGCTCCCGGCCGATGCGCGCCAGCTCCACGGGCCCCGGCACACCGCGTTCGGCAACCGGACGCTGACCGATTGCCAGCAGGTTGGCGTGCACCACGGTACCGATGTCGCGCGCCACACCGCCGGTCCAGGGATAGTCGGTCCGCAGCTCGGCATCGTCGTCATCGCGACCGGCCACGGACGGCGGCCAGCGGTACGTCTCGAACACCGGCAGCTGCCAGTCGCTTACCGGGCGCACCAGTGGCGGCGCCGCGGGGGCGGGCACCGGTACGTCATCGTCCATCCACGGCCCATCACCGTCCAGTGCGCCGTCCGACGTCATGTCGCCATCCAGGCTTGCGCATACCAGCTCGTGCAACGGCTGCAGGAAGCTGCCGGCCGCTGCCTTCTTCGGCTGCCCGTCATCGTCCAGCGACAACGGGGTGGTCAGATGCAGACAGGTTCGTGCCCGGGTGCACGCGACATACAGCAGCCGGAGCCGTTCGGCTGTCTCGGCCTGATCGCGCAACCCGCGTACCAGCGCGATGATGCCGCTCTTGTCCTGCTTGGGCGTATCCGGTGGATCGATCGGTGCGAACAACAGGTTGGGACGGCCGTTCAGCGTGCTCTCGTACCAGTTGATCAGGCCGGGCGTGTCGATCGCCGAGCGTCGCGCCAGCGCCGGCAGTATCACCGTGTCGAATTCCAGCCCCTTGGACTTGTGCACGGTCATGATCTGCACGCGCGACGACTGCTCATCGCTGGCCTCGGCGGCGTACAGCCGCGTGACCGCACTCAGCACCTCGGCTCGCTGCCAGAGTCGCCCCTGCTGCTCGAACGACACCAGTCGTGCCAGGCACCGCTCGGCGGCGTCCAGATCGCCTTCCTGGCGGCAGGCGGCCGGGCCGCCGAGTTGCAGCCACACCGATTCGACCCACGGCACCAACGACGAGCGCGGCGCACGCGCCACGGCGGGTTCGATGATCGCGGTGAATCTGGCCAGTCGAGCGCGCGCGTCGGCCGACACACGCACCAGCCGATCGGCATCCTGCATACATTCGAGCACGGTGATGCGGCTGTCGTCCCCGACCAGGGCGTGCAGGTCGGCCAATCGCAGCCCGCACAGCGGGCCGCGCAATACCGCCAGCCAGTGCAACCGGTCGTGGACCGCGTGCAGTGCCAGCGTCAGCGCCACCAGATCGCGCACCACCGGCCGCTCGCCGAGCAGGTCCATCTCGACGGCACGAAAGCGCACGCCGCGCGCATTGAGCGCCGCCACGATCGGCGCGGCGGCACTGCGCGAACGCACCAGGATGCCGACGCTGTGCTCGGCATCGATCGACAGCGCCTGCTGCACGCGCCGCACCACCTCGTCGGCCTCCTCGGCGGCGCTGGCTCCGGGCAGCGGCAGCACCTGCACATGTCCCTGCCCGTCGCGTTGCGCGCTGGACGGCTCGTAGGTCACGGCACCGATGTTGGCATCCGCCACGTCGGGAAACAGGTCGGTGAACACCGCGTTGACCCAGTTGATGATCGCGGGCTCGGAACGGAAATTGACCTGCAGCTTCAGCGACTCGAACCTGACCGGGCCGATACCGTGGTCCCGGGCTTGCAGGAACAGCGCGACATCGCCTTCACGGAACCCGTAGATCGACTGCATCGGATCGCCGACGATGAAGAACGTGCGCCCATCATCCGGCTCCCACTCCGCCACCAGCCGTTCGAACAGCGACCACTGGGCGCGCGAGGTGTCCTGGAACTCGTCGATCAGGACGTGGCGCAGGTCCATGTCCATCGACAACGCCAGATCGGTGGGCTGCTCCTCGGTGCCCAGTGCCAGCAGCGCCCGCTGCGAGACTTCCGTGAAATCCAGCTCGCCGCGCTCGCCGAACAGCGCGTACAACTCGGCCACCAGCTGCGGCAGCGTGCCGACCAGCTGCTCCAGCAGGGCCCAGTCATCGTCGCTGTAGTGCGGCGACGGCAGGGTGCGCACCGCGGCCAGCGCATCGCAGAAGACGGTGTCCCCGCCGATCGATTCGAGCACCGCTTCCAGCGATCGCTTGTGCGCCACCAGCGCCGCCGCCGGCTCGCCCAGCGACTTCGCCGCGCCCTTGGCCGGGAAGCCGATCGACTTGTCGACCCGCTTGCGCAGCGTCGCCTCGCTGGTCATCAGCAACGCGGACAGGGTCTGCCAGTGCTCCAGATCCGCCAGCGCGGTACCCGGCCAGCGTTCGGCAGGGCCGCCATCCGCCGTCAGGCGAGCGAGCAGGGCGGCTTCCTTGTCGGCCGGCGCACGCTCCTCGGCATCGGCCAGCGCGACCAGGTAGTGCGCGGCGCGCTCGATGATCGGCGGCAGGCGCGTGGCGAGTCCCGGCGGCGCCGCATCGGTCAGCGCCTGCAGGCGATCGGTGACCAATCGCGACAGCATGAACTCCAGCCCGTCGCGCCTCGCCTGCGTCTCGCCCGCGTACGGCCTGACGTAGCGCATCCACTGATCACGGGTGCCGAGCAGGTCGGCAAGCTGCTGCTGCAGCCGATCGTAGCGATTGGCGTTCTGCAGCAGCACGCGATCCAGCCGTTCCAGGTTCGCATCGATGAAGCGGCCCGCGGCCTGCCGATGCAGAGCGCCGGCGTCCTCGACGATGCCGGTCGGTGCACCGAGCGTGGACACCAGCGGCAGACGGTGCGCCAGACGCGTGGCCAGCGAATCGATGGTGCCCAGTTGCAATCGTTGCGGATCGTCGAGCAGCTGCCAGCCGTACCGCGCATCCTGCACCAGGACCTTGTGGGCCAGCTGCAACCCTTCGGCCTCGTAGGCGCCGTCGGGCTCATGGGCATCCCTGGCTCTGCGCAACAGCTCGACCACGCGCTGGCGCATCTCCGCGGCCGCCTTGCGGGTGAAGGTCAACGCCAGCACCTGCTCCGGTTCCTGCACCGTGGTCAACAGGGTCAGGATGCGCCGCGTCAGCAGTTCGGTCTTGCCGGAGCCTGCCGGTGCCTGCACCACGAACGAGGTGCGCGGGTCGAGTGCACGGCGCCGCGCCGCCTCGTCCATCGGCGCGTTCATTCGCGCGGCTCCGGCGCATCGCGCGATTCGAAGGTGCCGTCACCGGCCGACGCTTCATCGCCCGCGATCTCACCGACATCGATGCGGCACAGCGCGCGCAGCTCGCACCAGTCGCAGGCCCCGGCGGCCGGCAGCACGGCGGCCTCGCCGGCCGCGAAGGCCTCGCCGGCCGCGTCCAGCGCGGCTTGCCAGTGCGCGCGGCGCGCCTGCCAACCCAGCTCGTCGGTATCTCCTGTCAGGCCGCGCAGCAGACCGGGCTGCTCGCCGATGCCCTTGAAGCGACACTTGCGGGCGACCACCTGCGCGTAACCGACCGCCGCGATGCGCTCGTCGGTCAGCGCGTACAGCGGCAGCTGCGGATTGGCGATGCGATCCTCCTCCCAGCCGGCAATGGTCTCGCGCTTGCCGGTCTTGTAGTCCAGCACCACGCGCCGACCCGGCAGTCGTGCCTCTCCCGCTTCGGCATCGCTGCGCCCCTGCAGGGGCTCGCCCGGTTCCAGCAGCCGGTCCATGCGATCGATCTTGAGCGTGATGTGCACGCCACCGCGCCGGGTCTGGCAACGCGACTCCCGGGCGACGATCTCGAAGGGCTCGCGCGGCTTCTCGCACTCGTCGATCCATTCGTGCAGCAAGGCCGTCAGGCGGCGGGCTTCCAGCGCACGCCAGGTATCGCCGATCACCTCCTCGGCCAAGGCGGCCTGAACGGCGGCCTGCACCGCAGCTGCCAGCGACGCCGCGTCCAGCGCCATCAGCGCGGCATGGGTGCGAAGCTCGCTCCAGAACAGCTCCAGCGCCCGATGCAGCACGTCGCCCGCCTGCCGCCGGTCGACGCCGCCGCCGACCTCCTCCAGCGCACGGATGCGCAAGCGGTGGGTGGCGAAGGCGCGGAACGCACATTCGGCCTGGTCCCGGAACAGCGAGGCACCGCCCCTGCCCTGCTCCTGCTCGCCGAGCGGCGGCCCGACGGCATCGACGATGCTCTCGATGGCGATCGCGTCGCGGATGTGTCGCGACGGATCGAAGGATGGCAGGGCGCCGGCTTGCGGCGGACCCAGCACGCTGGCCGCCTCCAGCGGCTGACCATCGCGCTCGATCACGCAGCTGGCGGTCACCACCGGGGCGGCGGCACAGCCGTGCGCGAACTCACGGCGGGCCAGCGCCAGCCGCGCCGCCGCAGAGGCCTCGGGCATGCCGGCCTGCTTCTGCCGGATCATCGACAGGAACGGGCTCGGCGAGCCGGCCGGCGGCCAACGCTCGGCGTCCAGCCCGGTCAGCCACAGGGCATCGAAACGCAGGCCATGACTCTCCAGCCGCCCCAGGATCCGGATCGGCCGCTCGGTCACTTCCGGCTGGAATACCCGCTCGGAGGCCAGGTTGCGCAGCAGGGCGAACGCCTGCGGAACCGACAAGGCCTCGCCGTCATCGAGACCCTGCAGGTCATCGAGCGTTCCGTGCCAGGCTTGCACCGCCTGATGCTCTTCACTGCTCAGGCCCATGCCTTTCTGCGCCCAGCCGAAAGCGCGCAGGCACGCGGCGAACCGGCGTGCCCATTCGCCGGCGGGCAATGGCGCAGCGGACCAGGAACCGACCTGGCGCGCCGCTCTGGACAACGGCGCGTGCAGCGCGCTGTTCGCGCCCAGCGCCGATACCAGCCCGTCCAGGTCCAGGCGCTGACGCCGCTGCTCGCGCCAGCGCCGGTCGAGCCGCTCGCGCTGACGGCACTCGGCGGCATGGCCCCCCAGGTAGGGACTGGTGATCAGGGTCGACAACGCCGGTTGCTCCAGCCCGTGCACGCACAACTGCAGCAGCGTCAATGCCGCGCGCACCACCGGTACCGAGGCGAGTGGATGGCCGATCGACAGGTCATAGGGGCGTCCGATACGGTCGGTGTCGTCTATCCGATCGGGCGACAGGGTCGGGAAGAACCGGGCATCGAAGGCGCGCAACACCTGCGCACGGCGGGTGTCCAGATCCGGGACCACCACGCCCAGCACCGCATCGGGCTGCGCCTGCAACCGTGCGTGAACCTCGGCGGCAACGGCTGCGAGCTCTTCGGCGTCGTCCTGCCAGCGCAGCGTGCGCGGCGGCGTGGCCTGCTCGTCGGCCAAGCGCTGCACGGTGACGCCGGCCTGCTGCAGCGCCGTGAGCAGCTCGATCACCTGCGGTGCCAGCTGCAGGTAGCCTGCGTAGACGACAGCGCGCGGCAGCGGCAGCACGCCCGTGCGCATCAGTGCGACGATGTGTGCGGGCAAGGTGGCGGCGTCCACCTGCGCACCGGCTTCCAGCTGCGCGGCATAGCGCCGGGCCCACTGCGCGAAGTGGTACTGGTCCGCCGGCAGGTAGCCGTCGTCGGCGTCGGGCAGCACCTGCCAGGCGTGCGCCAGCTGCCAGGCGCGCACCGCGTGACGCGCGGTGGCCAGGGGCGAGAGCGGTGCGATGCCTGCATCGGCCTCGATCAGGCGCTGCCAGCGGCGCTGGGCGCGCAGCGGCGGCAACGCCACCCGGTCGGAGTCGCCGCTGGACACGGCATGGCCGTGCAGGGTTTCCAGCCAGCGTGCCAGCGGCAGGACCTCGGGGGTGGCCCACCACGCATCGCCCTGCTCCACGCGCCAGCGCTCGTAGCGGCTGCCCAGCTCGCGCGACAACCGCCGGTTGACGCACAGCAGCACAGCGCCGTCGTGGCAGGCCTGCATCGCCCCCGCCATGTCGATCGCGGTGCCGGGCCAGGTGGACTCGTCGGACGGCAGGGTGTCGGCGGCGTTCATCGCGTCGAGTCTAGCCGTGCGCGATGGCTTGCGCACCCGTGACGCGGCAGGTCACGACACTGGATGCCCGATCAGCTACTCGGCGCGCCTGCCGGCCACCATCGGGCCGATTGCACTGGACACCGTGAACGCCAGTGCCGCGGCGCACACGATGCTGGGCCCCGCCGGTGTGTCGAACACCCAGGCACCGCCCAGTCCGCCCAGCGATGCGAGCACGCCGATCAGCGTGGCCAGCACCGCCATGGTCTCGGGGGTGCGGCTGAACGGGCGCGCAGCGGCCGCCGGAATGATCAGCAACGCGGTGATCAGCAGAGCGCCGACCACCTTGATGGCGAGCGCCACCACCAGCGCCAGCGCCACGCTGAGCAGCAGGCGCTCGCGGCGCGGATCGATACCGGCGGCGTGAGCCAGATCGGCGCTCAACGTCGATAGCAGCCAGGCTTGCCAGCGCAGGATCACCAGCACGCTGACCGCCGCCGTGCCGGCCCAGATCAGCGCCAGATCGGCACGACCGACCGCCAGGATGTCGCCGAACAGCCAGCTGGACAGATCGGCGCGCACGCCGGGCAGCAGGGAGGCGGTGACCAGACCGGTGGCCAGTGCGGCGTGCGACAACACGCCCAGCAGCGTATCCATCGCATGACCGCGCTCGCTCAGGCCGCCGACCAGCAGCGCCATGCCGAGTGCCACGGCGGCGGTGCCGGCGAATACCGAGAACGAGAACGCCAGCGACAATGCAACTCCGAGCAATGCGGCGTGCGCGGTCGCGTCACCGAAGTACGCCATGCGCCGCCACACCACGAAGCAGCCCAGCGGAGCGGCGGCGATGGCAACCGCCACGGCGGCCAGTGCGGCCCGCCACAGGAAACTGTCCAGCATCAGTGCGCACGCCGGTGGTCGCCGCCGTGCGGCGTGCCCTCCGGGTGCGCATCGAGTGCGGCCGGATCGTGGGCGTGGTCGTGCTCGTGACGATACAGGGCGAGCGCTCCCCCGGTACCGGTACCGAACAGCGCCCGGTAGGCGGGCGCCGACGAGACGGTCTGCGGCGTGCCTTCGCAGCACACGTGCCCGTTCAGGCAGATCACCCGGTCGGAGGCGCTCATGACGACGTGCAGTTCGTGGCTGACCATCAGAACCGCACAGCCGAGCTCGTCGCGCACCGCTTCAAGCTGCCGGTAGAACGCCGCCGAGCCGGGCTGGTCGAGCCCCTGCGTCGCCTCGTCCAGCACCAGCAGGTCCGGCCTTGTCAGCAGAGCGCGGGCCAGCATCACGCGCTGGAACTGACCGCCCGACAGCGCGCTCATCTGCCGGTGCGCCAGCGCCGGCACACCCGCCTGCGCCAGGGCCGCTTCCAGCACCGCCGCACCATGGCGCTGCGGCAAGCACAGGAAGCGCGCGACGGTGATCGGCAAGGTGCGATCCACCTGCAGGCGCTGCGGCACATAGCCGATGCGCAGTCCCGGCGACCGCTGAACCCTGCCCCGAGCGGGACGCTGGGCGCCGATGAGGGTGCGCAGCAGCGTCGACTTGCCCGAACCGTTCGGCCCGACGATGGTGACGATCTCGCCGCGCATGACGTGCATGTTCACCCCATCCAGCACCGTCGTGGCACCGAACCTGACGCCAACCGCGTCGAGCGACACCAGACTCATGCGCCGCCACCTTCCGCTTCGCTGGCGCGACAGCCCGAGCACAGACCTTCGGCCTCCAGCACGGTGTTGTCGATGACGAAACCGCTCATGCGTGCCGAACGTCCAAGCGCTCCGCGCGCCGGCATCGCCTCGGTTTCGGCGACGGTGTGGCAGCCGGTGCAGATCATGAACGCCGGGTCGTGGCGGGTACCCGGCCGGGCGCAGG
>JAUKWC010045699.1:0-10448 GCA_032356245.1 Endocladia muricata | reverse complement strand
TACAAGCAGTGAGCATAAAAAAACTAAGAACTAGAAGTAGTGATCGCATCGTTAAAACGTTTTATAAGTTTAATCATAGCCTTATGAAGGTCACTTTGAGACACTTCTTCACGGCCTGTATAGATAATGAGTGCTGCAAAAGTTGTGCCTTTTGTATCAATCGAGTCTTTATGAAAGCGATATGATTCTCTCATTAGCCTTTTAATGCGGTTGCGAGCGACAGCAAGTTTAAAATTACGTTTGGAAACAGAAACGCCCACTTGGATCAATAGCTCTTCCTTAGGCAACGTTTCTTGCAAATAAACCATCCTAAGCGGATATGATTTTACAGATCTCCCTTCTATAAAAAGCGCATCAATGAGCTTTTTTGATTTCAGTTTATCGTCTTTGGAGTAGGTGTGTGGCATTGTGAAGGTAAAGATAGTTGAATTGATTTTTCTTTTAGTTATTAAGTGTTTACGAAGTAGGAACTATTATATGTTTCTGATTGTTGTAAAGCCTCAAAAACGCCTATTAAAGAATACGCTTGATATCCTAAACAGCAAATTTTAATACTGTGTACATTCAATAGAGCAAATGAAATGTTGGAATAAGTACATTTAATAGGAAAATATCCATAATTTTACCATATGATTGATGAAGCATTACGGAAAGTACAACGAGGAGAAGATAATTATACGGGCAACCAGTCAGGACAAACTGGTTTTCCTAGCCCTGCGACACATTACAGAGAGCCTATGATTGATCTCAATAAAGAGTTGAGCTCTTCGAGAGATGCCACTTTTTTTGTAAGAGTACAAGGTAATACCTGGAAACATTTGAATATACTTGATCAAGATGTATTAATTATTGATAAGTCTCAACATCCTCAAAAAAATGATCTTGCACTGGTGGTTGATGCAGATAGTTTTATGGTCATTAGAATAGGAGCGTCATTGCAGGAAGGTCAAACGCTATGGGGAGTTCTCACGTATATCATACACAAGGCCGTATGATCGCAATGGTAGATTGTAATAGTTTTTATGCCTCTTGCGAGCAGGTCTTTAGACCAGACCTAATAGGCAAGCCTGTGGCTGTATTGAGTAATAATGACGGCTGTATCATTGCAAAAAATAAGGAAGCAAAAATGCTTACACATATTCCTTATAAGGAGCCATTATTTAAGATACGCCAAATTCTTGCAGACAATGGCGTTACGTTATTCTCGTCAAACTATACGTTATATGGAGATATGTCTGATCGAGTGATGAATGTGTTAAAGGAATTTTCGCCCGAGGTAGAAGTGTATAGTATTGATGAGTCCTTTGTTAAACTAGAAGGTTTTGATTTTACAGATCTTAGCGCCTATGGTCATCATATAAAAAATCGAGTAGTACAATGCACGGGAATTCCAGTAGGCGTAGGGATTGCACCCACCAAAGTACTTGCAAAACTTGCAAATAAACGATCAAAAAAAATAGATCACTTTGATCACGTTTGTGTTATAGATACAGAGGAGAAGCGTATAGATGCACTAGCGTGGGCAGAGACTAAAGATATCTGGGGACTAGGAAAGAAACACGTGGAGCGCCTAGCACGTATAGGCGTGTTTACTGCTCTAGCATTTACACAAGTACCACTAAATTGGGTACGCAAGGAAATGACCGTGGTAGGTGAACGTCTATGGCGGGAATTAAGAGGAGAGTCGTGCATTGTTTTTGACACGCTTCCGCGAAAAAAGAAAGGGATTGGAACCGCAAAGTCTTTTGGTAAGCGATTAAGTGATTTACCTACAATAGAAGAAGCTTGTGCTTTCTACATCAGTGAAGTAAGCGAGGTTTTGCGCTCGCAACGATCATGTGCTACCCAATTGCAAATCTTTCTAACGACTAATTATCATAGTCTTTATGACAAGCAGTATCGAGATAGTATGACGGTTACACTTAGTATACCTACTAACGATACATTTGCACTCATCAAAGAAGGAAAGAAGGCCCTGCAATTATTATATAAGACAGGATATCGATATAAGAAAGTAGGGGTAAACGTACTGGGCATTACACCACAGGATCAAGTACAAGGTAATTTATTTGCAAAGGACGACACACATAGCAAGAAACTTATAGAAACCTTTGATGCCATAAACAAGCGTTTTGGTAAAGCAACGGTTTCTTCTGGTCTTTCGGGAACTAAGAAAAGTAACAAAGAATGGGAACTCATAAAGGAAGAGCGCAGCCCAAGATTTACCACGCAATGGGATAGCTTACTTGAAATAGGAAACAAAAAAACCCAGCTCAATGAGCTGGGTAAGTACTAAATGGAGATGAAGACTATTGTCTCTCTAAGCGGAAACTCGTCGTCGTCGTATCGCTAAAGTTATCTCCCGTTTCAGTTTCAGTAGAACTGAATTCTAATACGTTTTCTGTAAAAGTAGTTAGATCAAAAGAAAAATCTACACCTCCCGCTAAAGCGAGTGTATCATTTGTTAAGTTTAAAACATAAGTTCCGGTTTCATTAACGTCTATTACCTCAGTACCTGTATTTGTTGTACCATTTTCTGTCTCTGATAAGTTGGAGGTGTATGATCCAATAACACTATAAGTATTATCTGCTGTAAACGTCCAAACGAGGTCAAAATCGCTTCCTTCGTCGGTAAATACAAATGTGTTTGTTTCTCCATTAGAAGTAAACGTTTCTTCACCATTACTATTTAATGAAGTGGTGTTATAAACACCTACAAAGCTCTCGGCAGATGCCGTAAAGTTATTGTTGTCATCATCATTATTACAACTTGTAAAGATGGCTGCTACAAAGAGAAGTACTAAAAGATTTAATTTCATGTGTAAATTTAAAAATAGACAAGCGTCGTTGCTCATCTACGATTTGGTTTTAGATAGATGAGAACTTATGACAATGGTTGCGTTGAAGTTTTGACTTAATTTATAGTATTTAAAAGCGTTTATTTTTTTAAAGTTTTTAAAATATGCTTTCGCGAAAGCTAAAATCGCACCCTTACCTTTTAAACGAGCCTATCTGGATAATACTTGTGATCTCTAAAGGAAGAGTCATCAAGTCCTTTAATTTTGACTATTGCTGCTACTTCAAAGGCCCAATAGCCTCCAAAAGTGTAGGGGTTTTGTTCTGTAACTCTATGTGAGGTAAACATACCAGAGCCTTTGTAGGTTTTTGACCATTCTTTTTCTAGATATACTTTAAGTTCTTTTTCACAGGTTGTAGTGTCTGTTATTCTGATAATTTCGTTTATTCGATTATTTGGTTTTTTAATAGAAAGGGATTCTCCAAGAGGTCTATCAGGAAATCGATAGCTAAGCATCAGGTCATAGAGACTGTCTTTGACCTGATCTCTTTCTAGAATATCTTTAATGATCTGAAAACGTTCTTTAGAGCAGTCCAAAAGCACCGCTAGAGCCATTATCGATCGCAATGCGATATAATAGTTTAAATAATAGCTGTCGTGCCATATCCTTTTGGGCTTACGACCTGTTGCAAGGCGTACTGTTTTTGAATGCCAGTTGGTTTGCATCAGATCTATCGCTTGATCAATATACTCTTTAATCTTTTTGTCAGTGTACTCAGCAGAGTACATGGCATAAGCAATACTTAGCAAGCGAATAGAAAGGCCAGCCTCATCTATTTTTTTCCTATTTCTTTTCTCTTCTGTCGAAATATCCCAATTTATTAATTGAGTCTCGGTGTTTTCAAGCCATAACACGCGCTGCTCTATTACTTTTTTAAAATAATCCTTATTAAACGTTAGTATCATAAATTTAATTAAAAAGGAAAGATTCCTGCATTTCTTAAGATCATATACCCACCTTCGTCAACATAGCGATATAATATGCTGCCATTGGGTTTTACCTTTGCAACTACTCTGGTATAATTATTTTTTATTTGACTTAAGAGATTTAAATCTCCCCAATTGCATTAAACAATCTAGAGTTATCATTTTGTTCTAATCCAGTAATCCAATCATCACTCATTTGCCTAGGCAGAGTAGCGCCCAGATGTAAATCACCTTGATTGATACTCCCTGTTCCATTCATAATATCGTTCATGATAACTAAATGAAGATTTTGCAGCTTGTTGTACTATATCATCAGTGCTGAAATTCCATGTTATGATATGCTTAAAAATTTGAATCTTTTAAGACACAAACTACTTTAATTTTTACTCGTTAATAACCTACCTGATATTTCCATTCCAGGCAAATTTTTATCTGTTATTTTGAACTGAACAGGAAAGTACTGCGTAAGATCAATAATATTTGGAATAGCAGGATGAAAATTTAATTTAGATAGCTCTTCAGTTACGTACATTTCGATCATAACATTTTCTTTATTAATCTTAGTTATGACTTTATTATTTATTGTAAATGGTTTATCTAAAATTACGATGACT
Source organism: Endocladia muricata (assembly GCA_032356245.1). Classification (NCBI taxonomy): domain Eukaryota; phylum Rhodophyta; class Florideophyceae; order Gigartinales; family Endocladiaceae; genus Endocladia; species Endocladia muricata. Next base: position 6,050 of record JAUKWC010045699.1, on the reverse strand, counting down.
TTAAAGCAAGAGTATCCATTTATTATTTTGCGATCACTTTTATCGATCGACGGTTTTGGGTTGTTATAACCATGATTTGGCATATTTCGCCAGTTTGGATTTGTTATATTTTGATTTAGGCTGTCTAACCTTACCATTTTGGATCTACTACTGTCGACGGCATAAGGATTATTCCTATCAATAGGATGATCATATAGGTGTTCTACTAGGATATAATTTTCTTTGGTATAAAGTTTTCTTTTTTGTTGTCTGTTTGAGCCATTTTGTCTGGGATCAAGGTACAGTCGCAACATAGAAGGGCCTGGAGGACCTGAAGTTCCTCCATTAAATGCTTTCTCTGCTACTAATAAATGTGAAATCGCTTTTTCAAAGGCAGTTTCGTCTGTGATCTCGGTAACATAAGAAATACTTACACTATGTTCGAGCTCTTGAGCCTTAGAGAATGAGAAAAATAAAATTAAAGAAATAGAGGTTAAAAGAGATGTCTTATACATGTAATTATTTAGTATTGTAAGTATTAAAAAAATTAAATGAGTTGCTTTGGATAGTAGGGGTGATCCCTGAAACTAGAATCATCGAGATTTCTAATTTTTACAATTGCAGCAACTTCATAGGCCCAGTATCCCGGAAAAATGAGATATTCTGGCGCCTTTAAATGCAGGTTGTCATATTGAGATTTTTAATCCATTTTTGCTCCATGTATACCATTAAGTACTGAGTTATACTATCTTCTTCTTTAGACAAACTCATTTTTAGATCAGAATATCTGACATCTATAAAATTCAGGAACTTCGTTCCCTCATCTATCTCCTCATATCCATTATTTAAAATAAAATGGAACAATCTACCTTTAACCTCCGCTGTTTTCAAATAACACCGAATCATTTGCAGTGATTTTGAATAATTCATAATAGAACCTATAGAGATGAAATTTAATAAATCAATAGTCCGATCTAAAAAAAAATGATTGTAAAAAATCTTTTTGGGAGCTCTTCCCTTCGTGGCGATTCCAGTAATATCTTCAAAATTTAATTCATTTAAATATTCTGAAATTTTCAAATAAAAAATCTCACTTTTATCTGGAATATTCTCGTCATAGCTTAAACTAGCCGAAAAATATCTAATAAAATGACTCATGAGATATTGCTTATTACTATTCATTTTATCAATATCCAGTTGATTACCTTCTATTTTTTCTATTCCATTCTCAATTATAGATTTATATACATTTTTAACCTTTAAAAAATACTCTTTCGATGTCTGTTCCATATGAAAATTAAGGATTAAATATTCCTGCATTACCCTGTATGGCGTAGCCGTCCGAATCTGCAAATCTATATGCTACACTTCCATCTGGTTGAACTCTAGCAATAACACGTCGAAAGTCACTATTCCATAGTTATGTACCCTTACCTTTTAAACGAGCCTATCTGGATAATACTTGTGATCTCTAAAGGAAGAGTCATCAAGTCCTTTAATTTTGACTATTGCTGCTACTTCAAAGGCCCAATAGCCTATAAAATGAGGATCACCTCTCTCTTGAGCCTTATGGGAATTGAAGTAGCGATCTTTTTTATAAGAATTTAGCCAGCCTTTATCTAGATAGTCTCTTATCAATAATTCAGCCTCATTTTTTGAACATGATTTAATAATATTTAGTAATTCATTTTTAGGTTTAGTTAGATTAAAATTATCTGATATTTGATAATCTTTATAAAAAGCAGATATGCATAAATCAAAAAATGCGTCTTTAATTTTATCTCTTTCTAAAATCATTTTAATTTTATCTAAAGATGATTTGTTAAGGTCTAAAATAATAATCATTGATAAAACTCTCTTTATTGTAATATTATATTGTAAAAAGTATATTGGATGATGTATTTGTTTAAGGCCAGTACCGGTAGACATTCTTACACAATCTGAACACCACGTGTTCGAAATACAATTTATAATTGATAATAAATCATTGTGTAAAATTGGTATTGATGAACCATTGGAATATTGAGCTACTAATAAATCTGTTTCTATCACGCATAGTGTAGCATGACTTTTTTGTTTAAGAATACCTTCAGAAAGGTGTTCTACAGAGAATGAGTTAACAATATCAGAATAGTATGCTACTACTTCTTTAAAATATGTATTCATAAGCTTTTTATGGATTAAATACTCCTTGATTACCTAGAACAATGTATCCATCTTCGTTAATGAGTCGATATGTAACAGAGCCATTTGGTTGTACTTTGGCTATAACTCTTTGATAGTTGCCATTAATTTGGTTTAATAGGTCTACATTTCCTCCTACTGCATTATAAAGTCGCGTCTGATCATTTTGCTCAAGACTAAGAGTGATCCAATCATCACCGATTCGTGAACGTGTCTCAACAACATTAGGACGCTTGTCTATACCTATTCTGCCCTTGATTGCTCGACGACGATCTTTTACGTTATTACGCTTTTACCTTCGTCCAGTGTGACGTAAATGTTTAAACAGATTTCTATAGTCCGACTTTTAATAAAACAACTCAATTTATTAAAAGAAACTTCATTCATCTAATATAATTATATAGCTAAGTAAGCTCTCGTTTCTAAAATCCATATTCCATTTTGACTTCTCTTATAGATAGCTAAACTAAGTTGAGAATATCCATCTCCTCCGGTATTATATAGAAGCAATGACAACTTATTATTAATTGTAAATATAGGTTGAGCAAGATATATAAATGGTTTTATTAATAGATCATAAGGTTTTCTTTCCCTTTTTTTGTATTGATCTAAAGTATTATAGCATATATACACTTCTTCATTTTTTTTTATATCTGCACATTCTACTATTTCTAAATTATCAATTTGAACTTGCAATGTTTGCTTTGAAGCTATCAAATGTTCCATAATAGATGGAGAAAAAGCATTAACATAAAGTAAATAATCAGGGTGATTTTTATCTAAAACATTTAAAAAGTCATTTAAACGCTCATTTGCGTTGAGAACGACTTCTAATTTTCTTTTGGATTGAAAGCATTCAAGTTCGCTTAGTGCGTTTTCTACGAGGGAATTAATTTCTTCTTGATTCTCAAGAGGTTTTTGTGACCTTACTCCACATGAAAGTAAAGAAAATAACAGTATAAATATAGTTAATTGCATGGCTCTGTAGTATTAATAGGTGTTCCTTTTGCTTGGTAATAATACGTATTTCCATTGGAATGATTAAAGGTGTAAGATGCATCGTTTTGTTCTGATGCAATAGTATTGATGATATTTAACCACTCTATATTTACATTATTTGGGTTATCAATTTCGTCACTTGGCTCTAGATATTTCGGGTATAGAGTATTGAATGTTAGCGTCTCAGTTAGCCCAGCCCAGCTTAGTTTTCTATAAAAACTAAATGGTTCGTTCAATCCTATTTGTGTTCCGTAGAAAGCAAGCGATGTTGCAATAGATGAAATAAAATCCGCCATTAACTCATGATGAGATACATTTAGATTTATTGGTAAATGAGCTCTGTAATTATTGTAAGCTTGGACAAGATTTCCATAACCATCTATAGTAGTGCCATTATCATTTACTAGATGACCATCCTCGTGCATATAAATTAGTACTGCATGTAGACTCTCGTGTATAGTAGTTCGCGCCAATGATATATCAGTTGTTGAATCTAAATAAGATTCCCTAAATTTAATTCTAATATCGCAAGTTCTTGTAGTGACGTCATATGCAAATGTTGGAAAGGTTTCTGCATTTGAAGTAATTGAATTTGATACATCCAGAGTTAAATTTGATTCACTATTTGTTTGAAACGTAGCATTAATAAGGTTCGTTAGTGGTGAACTTATTCCAATAGCATCTTCAATAATTTTTTTATGACAGGGCTTAGTATTTAGATTTTCATTATAAATTATCCTCTCTTCAAAATCAACAGCCCCGCCATTTTCAAGAGCCTCCAACGCTTCTTCTGCAAAAAGTGGATTTTCTAAAATCCATTGAACCGTTTCTTCTGATAATAGTTCGTCACTTAATGTTTCTAGATTAACGAGTAACACAGCTTTTTCCAGTTCAATGTTAGGAATGGCTATTATATAATCTAGCACTCTTAGCCCTGTGAGTTCTGAGGGATCTATAAGATCACCCATTCCAGCTTGGGGAAGGTCGCTATCTGGTTGCGCTATAGTTTCTAAAATCGCGTTTACTTTGCTCTTGATCTGAGAGCTAAAGGAGTGGTCGCTAAGTAAGTTATAAATTTTTGTATTAAGAATGAGATCATTTAATAAGTATGATTGTGTAGATCTACCAAGCTCTTCTTTAAAGTTTTCAAATTTCATTTGGTTTGATAGAACTGGCGCAGTACCACTAATACCACTACCACCACTTCCTCCTCCTCCAAGATTGGGGGAGCCAAATCCTCCACCCCCGCCAGAGAGACATCCAGTACAATCTTGTATCTGGTCACAGGTTTCAATAAAAGCGATAATACTAACTTCTCCTGTATGATTACCAGGACTTCCACAGGTTGATGTAGTACCACCATTTGTACAGAAAACGCCTATTTGTACGGTTTCATAAGAGCCACTGCATGTTCTAGAAAAATAAGACATTAAAGAGACGGGATCGAAGGGGGTGATTATAACTTCCTCATTTTGGTCTACGGGCGAATAATAAGAATATGACTGTTCATCACTTAACAAATTAGGATAAGTGAGTTTGAAGGCTTTGTGTACACTGTCTCCTCTTTGAATGACTACAATATTTTCTACAAGTGTAGACAAAGAGTCTTGTTGCTCAACAGCAAAGGTATAGGTAGTTTTATCAGATCCTTCTGTGTGAAATTCTAGAACGTGATCTGTGAGAATCGTATAATTTGCCCCTTCATTTCTAGAGGTTGTTTTTAATAGTTTTACTTCTTGAACTCGTTTTACAAAAGAATTGATCTCTCCAGAAAGTAAAGCTGTATTTTTAAAATTGAGCTGTAACCCACCATAAGAATGGTTCTGATGGTCGATACTATGAGGGGTATCTTCAAGAGTTTGAAATTCTTGAAGTCCCTCATCCTTCTGGCAACCCAGAATAAAGAAAAAGACTATAAAGTAGGCAAATAATACGGCAGATAATTTAAACTTCATAAAGGATACTATTTTTTATTAGAACAAAAAGTTAGATGATTTATTAATCTTATTCCCTTTTTTTGGGAATGTATCAATTAATTATATTGGAATATACCCACCTAAAGAAAACAAATTTCTATGGATACTAAATAGGAAGCAATACTAGAAATAGACACTAAAAGTTAAAAGGGGCAAAAGCCCCTTTTAACTAACTCTTTGTTTCTGTTATTCGTTAACCCAAACATTATCACCTTGATCAATATCTGCCATTAAGGACGTAGGGTCTATCTTCATCATTTTTACCTGTGCAATAGGCGCATCTATAGTAAAAGTGTATGTTGGGTTGGTCCACGGCCAGTCTTGTAGTTGCTCACGCGGGATATTTGGTGTGGGGTTTGGCTTTTCGGCGCGCATCATACGTAAGGGTAGGTAGTATGATTTTTTAGAACCATCTGCCATAGCCACGTAAAAATCCACAGGCATTGGCATTAGTCCTTTTCGCGTAAGCGTTACTTTTGTTTTCTCGCCGTCTGCTTCTACGCTTTGTATGCCGTAGTCTATTGTGTTTGTAGTTTGTGTCCAGTCTGTAAGGTACCAGTCCAACTCAATTCCAGAAATTTTTTCGGCAGTACGCTTGATATCGTTAGGTGTAGGATGTTTAAAAGAGAAATCGTCAAAGTACTTTTTTAAGGTGTTGTCTAGGTTTTCCTTCCCGATCACATATCCTAATTGTGCTAGAAATACAGCTCCTTTACTGTAGGCAGCGATACTGTATGGTCTATTCTCATTATAGCGATCTGCGTGTGTGGTCTGTGGTTGTTCTTTACCACTTTCTACAAGGCTGTAGTACCCACGGTAAGATCCCGCCACAGGGTTAGGCTTCTTCTCATTCATTATTTCATTCTGAGCATATGCAGAGATGTATGAGGTAAATCCTTCATCCATCCACTC